>PVLA01010991.1:0-57540 GCA_004027455.1 Hydrochoerus hydrochaeris | reverse complement strand
TACATGTGTAGAACTTCTAAGTAGTTTATGAGAATGGATTATAGTTATTGTAAAGAAAAAAAAGGAAAAGAGAGTATTCTAAAGGATATAACTGCATGTATGTTTGAGTGTGTGGAATTAATAACCATGTTGCTAAAGTTTTAGTTGGATGGATGAGCAAAACTGACTGCAGTCTCACTGTTTGGATGTCCACTTTGTGAACTTTACTTTGTAACTTGAACAACTGCATCTAAGAGGAAAGTATGTAATTATCAACTAGTGATTTTTTACTGGTTGCTATTTTTTTCTGTTTTGTTTTGTTTTTGAGGTTTTGTATTGTTTCTACCCTCTTTCTGTTTCAAATTTTTTTTCATTAAAGAAAAAAATTTTTTTTTAAAAAGCAAGAGGAGGAAAAGAAAGTGCTTTAAAAGAGATAACTGTATGTATACTTAAGTGTGTAGGATTGATAACCATGTTACTAAGTTTTTGTTGGATTGGTGAACAGAACTGTTTGCAGCCTCACTGTTTGAATGTCCACTTGATATACTTTAATTTTGTAACTTGAACAACTGTATCCAAGAAGACAATATGTAATGCATCAAATAGTGATTTCTTACTGTTTTTTTTGAAATTCTGTATTGTTTCTACCCTTTTTTTCTGTTTTGCTTCCCCCCTCTTTAAATAAAATTTAAAAAAATAAGAATGATACAAATTTTCCAGTTTTCAAAACTGAGCTTATTGTGTTTTTTTCTAGAAAATTCTCCTGTTATTAGGATATTTTATTCTATTAGTTAATCTTATGTCTGTGATTTTTTAATTTATTTTTATTTATTGGTACACTTTAAGCATATATAATGACCACATTCAGGAATGAGGGTTTAGCTCAGTGGCATAAGCGCTTGCCTGGCAAGCAGGCAATGAGTCCAATCCCCGGTACCACAAAAAACAAACAAAAAACAAGACAAAACACACACCACATTCATTATAGGAAGTTTGTGTCTATATATGAAATATCTCGTTTCCCCTCCCCCTCATTCCCATCTCCTCTTTTCAAATCCCCTTCATGTCCCCATTCACAAAATTCAGTTTTCATCTTATCCTTTTCTCATTTTTTTGTTGTGCTTTTTAAGTGAGCATGGGTAACACTGCCAGCACATTTAGGATCCATTCAAGGTAGGAAATTAAGGTGTGGCATCTGCTGACCAATTGGGTGTGACCTGTCAAACAGGGAAATCCAGGGCACAGGAGAGGGCCGGTTCCAAGCCCTGCACCAATCAGAAAGTGTCATCTTCAGGTGCTCTGACCAGAAATCAAGCAGGCCTTTGATAGGATAGCTGAAATCTGACGTCATCCAGATTAGGAGATAGAAAAGATGGCCACGGCCTCTATGCCTCCTCTTCATGGTGATCTGCTCTTACTCTGCAGATCTTACTTTTCCTAACTTGAAGAAATGTAACTTCTTTTTGTGCTTGTCTTGTCCAGCTCTTACTCAGGACAGTATGAACCTGGAAAGAATCTCTAGGAGCCCACATTACCTCAGAACCCTGGTAATACATTGGATACAAAATGTGATATGTTTTATTTTGTTAAATAACATTTATAATATGCTAGAAAGTATATATTTTGCATCCATTCAAATTTTTTTTTAATTTAAAGAGAAACAAAAGCATGTCAAGGGTAGAGGTAATACAGAATTCCAAAAAAAAAAAAAAAGGATAAACAATAAGAATTCACTAGCTGATAAATTACATGTTCTCCTCTTAGAAATAGTTGTTCAAGTTACAAAATTAAAGCATACAAAGTAGATAGTCAAACAGTGAGAGTGTAGACAGCTACACATGCATGAATCTCTGCATGTATTTCTATACTTTCTGTATCAGAGGGAAAAACAAAACGTAGCAAGACAAAACAAAATAAATTCCTACAAAAACAGGAAACCAAAAAGTCATATAAAACCACAGTACAAGGTGATCTACAACTGTGTTGTTTCTTATTATCTTCAATAGAATGTCTAAATCAACAGGCATAATTGAATATAGCAGTATGATTGAGTAAAGCAGTAAATAACAATATTAGTAAAAATAAAATATTGTAGACAGTATAAAACTTCAAAAGCAGGTAATAATCCAACCAGAGTGGATATTGTAGTGGATCTTGTCATCTTGAATGCAGTTGCCTATACTCTCAGACTTGATATTATCAATCATAACAGCTTTGAATAAGATCTATCAATACAAAACAGCAATCCAACAAAGCAGATTCGATTACGATCAGTCATGGTAGAAGAGTGTAGGTTTTACAGAGCTTTAGATTAACTTAACAGGAAATTAAGGATGATTACCATACTATATCCTGTTATTTTCAGGTTTACTGTCTGTGCCCTCAAATCTAGTACAGGTAGAATGACTGGAACAGAATATAATACATCTAAGCAGAGTAGTGTGAGTAATGTGGGCTTTAAATCCTGGTGCACTATTTACAATATAGTGTATCAAGGCCATCTATGTTAGAGTTTCTGGTTATCCTTCTCTGCCTCATTTCTGCTATGCTATTTTTCTGCCTTTGTTTGTCTAGTTTTCTCCTTCATTCTAATTCCTGCCCCACTCACTGAGGCTTTTCTGCCACTGTTCCTAAAATCCTGGTATTTTTTTTCTTTCTCTCTAAAATGTCCTTCAGTATTCTCTGTAGGGTGGGATTGGTGGTCACAAACTCACCCAGTTCCTCTTTGTCATGGAAGCATCTTGTTTCTCCATCAACTTCTAGTGACAGTTTTGCAGGGTACATCAATCTGGGCTGGAGGTTATTTTCTTTCAGGGCTTGGAAGACTTCACCCCAACCTCTTCTTGATCTGATGGTTTGTATTGAGAAGTCAGCCGTGATTCTGATGGGCTTACCTTTATAGGTAATCTGTTTCTTTTCTCTGACGGCTTTTAATATTCTGTTTCTATTCAAATTTATAACAAAAAATTTAGGAGTCTAATTGAATCATACCTGGAGATCCATACATTTTCTAAGTTCTTTACGAAGTATGAGAGGAAAAAATTTGGAGACCACTGATTTAATTTGTGAAATCTTCTGAATTTTAACAGCTGATGATGCCAGCCTATCCTGTTCTTTCTGTTTTCTCTGGAAAACCCAGACTAATACAATGGTTTATGCTATGAGTTTCACTGAATCCTTGGGATTTGAATCTTGATATTTAAAGTTAAGCCTTTAGAGTTAAAAAAATAATAAAAGGACAAAAGGGGGGAGCCATCTTCTCTCTAGCCCTGCTGCTTACTACAATAGAGAGCCATGGCCCATTAGACCTTTGGAGGTAGAGTTCATGACTTTTGTTCTGCCCACATGATCCTATCCTGATGGTGGGGTATGCTAACTGCTAAATGATACATGGAAGGAAAGAGCAACTGGAATTAAACAGCACCATAGTTTAATAATTTAAAAAGTGGTCCCACTTCTACTGGGTCATCCTGCACATTTTCCAAGAGATCTTTCCTCAGGAGACCACTGTGCTTCCAGGAAGCTAGTTGCCAGTAACTGGTTACTGATAGGAGGAAGCCGCAGCCTGCTCAGTCCCATGGCAGCCTGCCAGGATGAAGTCACCGTGTTCTTGGAATTGCAGAGGATGCGTGGTCAGTGTTTATCTTACACTGGGTGAGGAGTCTGGGCTCAGCTTCCAGAAGACTAATGGGCTATCTAGCTGTCGGTGTCTCTTAATGGGGAGCAATTCCTTCAGGGACCGGATTTGGGAACCATGGAGTGGGTGGACTTCATGAGAAAGGCAGGACCTTTTCCTCTAAATCCTAGCTTTTTGATAGAATTGCTCAAATTATAGGGTGAATAAGAGAGATTTGGAAAGATTGTTGAATAATATAGATTCTTAGAAACTCTGTCCAAACTATGTGATTCATGGGTCTGTGTTGGGGCCCAGGAATTTACTTTGTAAAAGGTTGTTTGTAGAACCATGTTCTAAAAGCTTAGCCTCCATAGTTAGAGAAACTAAAATAAAACTTGATTAATCGGTTAGATCCAGACTTGGGGCAACTCCTACTTGGGCTCTGTGGTTCCAGGATCCTGTCTGGCTTTCTTCTGCTCATGTGCCTCCCAGCCGTATGAGAAGAGGAAGAGCTTAGGCCAATGGGCCAACATGAAGACTGTGACCAGCCTTCTAGGTCTTGAGCTGGGGAGAGAGGGAGAAAGTTATTTTATTTTGAGAAAGTGGCCATGAGATTATGGAGATTATAAATTCCACACTCTGTGGTCTGTAAGCCACACTCTGTGGTCTGTAAGGCCAGGAGAGCTGGTGGTAAAATTCAGTCCATCTCAAAATGCTGGAACCGAGGGTGTACATGAATCAGGATCAGAAGAGTAAAGACGAGAGGCCCTTGCAGAAGAGGGTGGGCAGGAAGCACATAGGGCTGCCCTTTTCCTCCCGCTGCTTTTGGTTCTGTTCAGAAGAGTGTCGGGGAGGGTGGTTGACTTTAGAGAGTCCATTGATTCAAAAGCTAATCGCTGGAAACTCTCTGTCAGACACCCAGAAAAATGTTTCAAGTGAGCACCCTGTCACTGGTCAAGTTGACATAGAAAATGACCATCACAGGCACTGAGCAGGCTCCCAGCTGCACATAGGATCCCTGTCTGAGCCACCCCACCCGCTCCTCTCCTAAATGAGAGGTCACAGAGTGGCCTATTGGACATGCCCAAGCTGACCCCCATCACCCAAGCCTGACTGTCACCCCCGTGACTCAAAGGGCAGTTTCCAGATAAGAAAAGAAAAAAAAATTCTAAGATAGTACTCATTTGAAAACATTGATCAGAGTTTCCCTTGACATATATGGAGCCTGAGTTAAGAGCAGAGGTGAAGCCCACAAACCCTGTCTAGATATTCACAAGTTATGAATCAGAGCTCACAGAAATAACGTCATCCTGGGAAGAAAATACCAGCAAAGAGAATGGCGGGCATGGGGGAGGGAAGAAGAAACCAACTTACTGTAGTTTAACCTGTGTAACCGAATAGCCAGAGCTTGAAAATGGGGCCTACAGAGTCCAGTGATCAGGGAGTCCAGTCTGGCTGCACCCCTGCCCTGTGTGCCTCTGGGTGACTCTGCCAACACCAGCCTATCTGCTGCTGCTGCCCTTGAGGTACCCTGCCTGCCCATGTCCTTTTACCTGTGTTCCCAGGGAGCCCAACAGCTTCTGCCTCCTCCTGCATTCCAGTCTCTCAGAACCTCACACACTCCATCCCTCAGCAGAATCTCACTGCAAGGGATTGTGGGACTCTGGCCTGTCTGTGTTGGGGAGAGCAAGAAACATCCCAGAGAGTGAAATTACCATCAGTGGTGAGACGCAACTCCACTGACATCTGACTGTCCTCGGATGTTATTATCATAGCACTATTATGAAGTTAGTCAGTTCATATGCAGAGCTAGGTATGAGCCAGATCTGCCGCGGTGGGGAAGAATACGAACAAGTACAGGAGTTTTGTTCACCTCTCTCCACAGCATCTGTCACAGGGCATTGCAGACAATAGATGTTCAATACCTGTTGGCTTGCTAGTAAGCATTTTGAGTTTTTTTTTCTTTTCTTTTTTTTTTGTGGTACCAGGGATCAAACTCATGACCTTGCGCTTGCCAGGCAGGCGCTTATGCCATTGAGCTAAAACCCCAGCCCGCTAGTAAGCATTTCTTCTGTAAAGAATAGAGAGCTCCTTCCGTCCTCAGACACCCCAGTCTCTGTGCTAATGGAATCACAGATTAATTGTATGTTCCCTTTGAAGGATAGTTTAAGCTATGTCAAAGCTTGGAGAACGTATCTATAGTATGGCCAGCAATTTCTAGGAATTTATTATGAAGGGATAATTGAACTAATCTATAAAAGGCATATTTATAACACAGAAAATGTGAATGTGTTTTTATAGGAAATGTGTTAGGGTATATTTCTAGATGGGATATTATGCAGTGATGAAAAATGATGATAGACTTGATTGACAGGTGCAAAAGGTTAATCCTGATTTGTCAAACTGATCAAATTAAGAGATAGATGACTACAGAGATGACTGATTTGTAAGGGCTCTAATCTCATTAATCAACACATTGACTAGTTCTTAGCTGAATGGGCTGCTGGGAGGTAGAATCTAGTTGGAAGAAGCAGGTCACTGAGTGTTGTAGTCAGGGTTTAAAAGGAAAACAGTACAGGAAAATAACTTATAGGATTATTTATAATTGTCACTCAAAGAGTCAAACACAAATAGTGCAGGAAATCTGTCCACATACTAGAGACTCAAAGAATCCAGCTGAGGTCCTAGATCTCATAACAATATCCTCCTTGAGTCTAGCTGAAAACTTAGAGCCCATGACAATGTCTCATGCATGTCTGTTTCATGGATCTGTGCTGGGAAGGCCCAAATGTCAGTGGTGGATGCTAGAAAGTCTGTGCCAGCAGGATGAAGGATCTGTGCAAGTAGGCTGAGGGATCTGCACTGGAGCCAGAAAGCAATGCTCAAAGTAAGAACCTGAGTTCCTCAAAAAGTACCACAGCTGTCCTCAGTGACAACGAGGTCCCAAGCTCCTCTAACAATGAGAACAGACAAGTTCATATCAGGAAGCTGGCATAACAAGCTTCTTCAGGAGACTGAACAGCACAACATCTTCCCCTCTAGAGGCAAGAAGTGGTGCTCAAAGTAAGGATCAGAGCTCCCCTCAAAGTGATCTCAGTGACAACAATGTCCTGAGCTCCTCTGACAATGAGAACAGCCAAATTTATATTAGGAAAAAAGCTTGACAATCTCCTCCAGGAGAACCAACAGCAACAGGAGAACCAACAACACTACTTCTTCTTTTCCATTACTCCTTTTTATGCTGTTGGCAACCGTCCTTAGGCGGGTCACCCACTCCCAACACTACACTTATTCAGTTCAGCTGGGTGTTACAAGTTGGCCACCAGTTGTCAATTCACCACACTGAGGGTTATATTGAAGGGTATTACTTTTTTCAGGCTCACCCCACTTGCTGGCCTCTGTGGGGTGGTGTTGGCTTTCCTCTGCCATCTTGGTGCTTCTCCCTCACCATAGGCCTAAGGCAGTGGAGCTTGGTGACCATGGACTAAGGCCTGTCAAACCGTGGGCCAGAATAAATCTTTCCTCTTCTAAGTTGTCTTTCTCAGGTATTTGGTCACAGCAATGAAAAGCTGACTAACATGAACAGATATTTCAACTGAAGTCTTTCAGAAGAATATATTTTCTCAATTTTGTAAAAGAATAAAGCGAATTGTATTACAGAAGCATTAAAAATTTTTGGTTGAGAAGAGCTGGGAACCTGTCTCACTCATGCAGGGTCATCAGCTGTGAGTGAAGGAAGTCACTAGTATAGTCATGGCTAGGAGGGTATCTTTGAGCCCTGCTCAATCCTGAGACCTCTCACTTGTGCCACCTGGAACTCACTGTCCTTTATAGCACAATCCCATCTCCTCTATCTGGGCTCTGGACATCCCACTCTCATGAAAAGCTGAATATCCTCCAGGATGTTCCCCCTTGGGACAGTCCTGGGGATGAGCAGTCTTCTGACTCCAAGCATCCTTTGGTCACAGTGGTGGCCAAGAGTGGTGTCCAGGAGCCCTGGAGGTAGAGTACATTTCTTTTTCACTCCTCCTTGCCACTTCTGGATTATTCTCTCTTTTGCCACCTCAACAATGCTCTAAATTGAATGCCACAGGATTTCTGGGAAGGTGGTAGAATGGTGAAAGGAGGGAAAAAAGTCCCTTTGATATTTGGAATCCAGATGCATAGCAATCAGAAGGAAGCAGTGTGAGCAAGAGAAGGAGGAAGTGGGTCCCTAGGGCCCCACAAGGATCTGAAGCAAGAATTAGAGGCTATAGGGAGAGTAAAGAGAGGGAACTACAATGCAGAAGAGGGAGGTGGCAACTGGCACTTTCTTCCTGAGCCCTGTCTCAAAATGTGGGAGAGGCAGCTTGAAGTTGCAGAAGTACAGTGACTGCTGGCAACTGTAGTAGAACAGAGCGGTGGATGCAGTGGACGCAGTGGAACAGAGCATCCAGTTCAGATTATCTCACAGAAGAGGGCAATTGGCTGGCAGCTATTTTGGAAAGGGGCCAACTGAAGTTAGAACTCAGTATAGCTGTAGGCTGGTTTCATCTAGTGGACCCAGGTGTCAGGGTGAGGTGGAACCAAGTTCAAGCCAGTAGAAAGTCAGAGACCCAAGGTCAAATTGACAAGGAGCCAAATTCAGACTGGCAGGAGGTACTTGGAGTGTTTGTAGGCTGAAAAACGCAGGTCCCAGCCTCACAGCCAGAAACCAGAAGCAGACTGAGCTTCAGTGGAACTAAAGGCCTAGGTTTGCTGGGATTATCCATTACCACCAAAGACTAAAACTAGACCTGTATCTCTCCCTGTGCACTAAACTAAAATCAAAATGAACCAAAGATCTAAATATTAAAACAGAAACATTAACTCTACTGGAAGAGAGAATAGACTTTATGAATAAAACCTAGATTACACAGGAAATATCACAAAGAATCAATATAGGGTATCTCATCTTATGAAAAGTTTTGCACAACAAGAGAAACCACCAACACAATGAAAAGACAACCTGCGGAGTGGGGAAAAGTTTTTCCAGCTGTTCCTCAGGCAAAAGACTAATATCTAGAGCATATAAAAAACTGAAAAATCAGACTCCCCAAACTTAAAGACACAATCAATCTATGGACATCTGAAATGAATAGACACCTCTCAGATAAAGAAGGAGGAACAGAAAATAAACATATGAAAAAATTTTCAGCATCACTGGTCATTTGAGAGATGCACATTGAAACACCACAAATTCCATCTTAATCTAGAAAGAATGGCTGTCATCAGGAAATCAGCCAATAAAAAATGCTGGCAGGGCTATGTAGAAAACAGAATGCTTCTCCACTGTTGGTGCAAGTGTAGACTGATGCAACCACTCTGGAAATCAGTGTGGCGATTACTTAAAAACTAACACTATAGATTCCATTTGACTCAACTATTTCCCTTTTTGGTATCTGCCCAAGAGAATTATAAGCATTATACCACAGTGATACATGCATGTGCATGTTTATAGCAGCACAGTTTGTAATAGCTGAATTTTGGAAACAGCCCAAATGCCCATCAATGGATGAACGCATGAAGAAGGTATATTTTTTCATACAATGGAGTACTACTCTACCATAAAGGATAAACTTGAAACATTTCCAGGTAAAAGGATGCACCTTGAGACCAAATTCTTAAGTGAAAGAAATTGGACCCACAAGTACAACTATTGCATGATTTCTCTGGTGTGAGAAACTAAAAGTGTAAATAAAGCTCCAAATGTATAATAGATATTGTGAAATAAGAAGAAAAATACTAAAATGGGAAGAGGAACTGGGATGGGGGAAGGAGGGAATGTAAAAGAAAAAAAAGAATAGAAGGAAAAATGAAAACAAAGCTTTTGTAAATAAGGAGGACAGAGGATCAAAGGGAGAGGCAGGGATTGGAAAAAAAGAAGAATTAAGATCTATAGTGTACAGGTATAAATTTTGTATGGAGAGTGTTATCAATATATATAGTATAGTATAGATATACTATATATATATTGTAGTATAGCTATATACTATATATACTATATACTCTAGTATGTATATATCTATAGTATACTATACTATATACTATACTATATATAGTATACTTTACTATATATATAGTATAATAGTTTAATATATATTAAAGTATATATAGTAATATACTTTACTATATATATCTGCTATATAGTAGATATATATGGTATATCTATACTATACTATACAATATACTATACTATACAGTATAGTATAGATATATCTAAAGTGTATCAATAAAATTAATTTAAAAAATAAATTGAATGTCACATTATCACATTATTCAGCTCATTTTGCTGATATGTGTCCCGAGGATATTCCCTTTCCCTCAGTGCTCCTTCCTACCATCAAACTCTTCCTCCTACCTCAGTGCCTAACTCCATAGAAGGGAGGATCAGCCCTCTGCTCTCTGGCCTCTCAGTTCCCTCTGACTTCTCCTTTCTCAGTTAGGGCTTCCTCTTCATCACGCTAGTCATACAGAACCTGTCCTTACCCATAGCTGTTGCCTCTGTGGTCACCTTGTGCGCGCCTCCCCTCGCCCTACCATTTTCTCAGTGACCTCTACCCAGCACCAGGGCTGTCATCACAAAGCGCCTCACCCAGGCCTGAAAACCAGGAGGTGAAGGTGCAGCCCTTCTAAGGGTCCGAGCGAGAGGCTGCTTATGGTTCACAGGCAACCTCTGGCTGCCGTGAGTCACTGCTCTGATCTCTGTCTCCATGTCACATGGTTTTTCCCCTCCCTGTGCTTGTCTGTACTAGTCGTGTCAGGGCAGGGCCACTTCAATCTGACCCTGCTACAGAGTGACCTCATTTTAACTAATTGCTTTTGTGATGACCTCTATTTTCCAGTTATTCTACTCTTCTTTCTGTCTCCTATGCTGGCACCTCCTTACTTCCTGCTTCTAAAGTACCCAGGACTTTGGATTTGGGGCATCTTGGCTTCTCCCTCTGAACTCACTCCTCTGATAACCACGGCCAGTCTCATGGACTCACATCCTCCTCCAACCCCAGGGGTATGCCTCTGTCTTTCTCAAGTACAGGCCTATGTTTGGTACTTCTTCAGCTTCTTTACCTGGAGGCCTAATGTGGCCCAACTCAGCAATCCCTTAAGTGAACTTTTGATCTCAGAACTGCTCCTCATCCTGCCGCTTATGCAGGCCAAGTATCTTGGAGTCATCTTCTATTTCCCTCATCCCCTGCAGACTTTGGTTGACTCCCCTTTGGAGTGTATCTGGTGCTTGATTCTTTATTAAGCTGGCCCATGCCACCATTGCTCTGATAATGACCATGGTCTCTGGTCCTCATTGTCCTGTAACATGCAGTCTGTCTGAGGCAGCCACCAGAGTGATTCATGTGCCACTTCGATCTGACCAAGCCCTTGCCCCTAGGAACCCTCCTGTGGTTCTCTGTTTCATGCAGGGTAAAACCTGACAACCACATTTCATCTTACCTCCCATTTCTCCCCTTCTCTTTGCTCTTCCCACACTGGTTGCCTCTTCCTTGAACACCTCAGGCCAGAACTATTCCTTCCTGAAACCACCTTCTGTGAGGCATTTCTGTACTATACTTATTGGTTGCTTTGTGTGACATTCCAGTAGGAGGCACATTCCAAGTTTTTTTTTTTTTTTTTTTTGGGTGCTTTTCTTTCTGAGTTACAAACAGTGTCTGACATCCTGTAGGTGCCTGGTACATACCTGATGAATGAATGAAGGATTATCTGGAACTAGACAACGGAAGAAAACTGATTTGCAAACCCTTAGCCAGAAATGTTGATGTGAAATAATATCATCAGATAACACCAGAACCACTAAAATTTTATTGGACAGTATTTGAAACTTCTAGTGTAAATAAAGGTTAACATGTAATTTGATCATTAAGGGAAAAAAGCATGGTTTATTACCAAGAACAATTCAGTGGTTAAACTTTTGTTTGTTTTGTGAAGTTAGGGAATGATGGAAGCAACCCCTACTGCTTAAAAGTCCTACTGTGTTCCAGAGAGGGGCCTAGAGAAATTGGGAACTCTTTGGGAAGAGCTGGCTGTAGGTGAACCAGGCCCTTTATCCTGTCTCCAGACTGGGGCTCAGCTGGGCCTGTGCATGTCCAGATCTATCAGTATCACAATGGGCTTTGAGACCACTCCTTTAAAATAGTTTGTTCACCTTTCTCTTGTCAGACAGTAAGTGTGCCTGTAAACTGAAGCTGGTGGGGTGACAAGTTCCACATAAGACATTCTAGTCTCCTGCTGGCTTATTTCTTTCCCATAGGATGATAAACCACAATTTAGATTAAGAGACAAGCACCAACAGTTTATCTCATTTTCTTGTTATTGGAGCAGTGCTTGGGAAGAATGACATGTGAAGAGAGTTGTTGAGTTTTATACTCATAAATTGTGTCTTCAGTATGTGCATATCTGTGAAAGTTCCATGGCAAGTCCACATTGACATTAGGTTGCATTAAAACCAAGCCTTACTGACAAGACAGGAAAGAAGAGCTTGACTCTTAAACTGAGCAACTGCATTGTGCTGCTGACTTCCTCATTTTTAATCTGAGTTTCAGAAGTTCGCTCTGGTTTTTGTGTAATGAGTGATGTGCCTCTTTAAAAGATGTTATCTTGTATTGATAGATTTCTACTCTTGTTATTTTGGTTATCTTCAAAGACAAAGATGGTAATCAAATCTGCTTTATTGGGTGTGTTGAGTAATGAGCTTTTCTCAAAGCTCAGGAGAACCATCAAGGATTGATGAAATCAAAAACATTGGAAAGATCAGCAGGAAACATATGGAGGGAACAAGCTATTGAGAAGAAGATAAACTATCTGCAGAACTGGCTGCTTCACAGAGATTTGATTTTCAGCATTGTACAGCTACACGTTTTAGCCACTTAACGCATTTGAATACATGGTTGGATCCACATCAGCCTACTCTGTTTTTCCAGGTTCTTTGTTTTCAGTTTTCCTGATCTTCTAAATTTGAGGGTCAGGCCCACTCTGGGATCATTGTCTTATCTCAGGGTCTCCCTCTCCATGGATTCAAAGCAGTGAAGAAAGGAAGAGAGAGGGTGGTGGTCAAAAAAGGGAGAATGCAGAGAGAGAATTTTGTGAAATGAAACAGAAAAAAGGAAAGAATTAAAAATAGATTCCAGCATACAGCTATAAATAAAGTTAATAAACTTTTTTTGTTCTGTTTTTTGGAAATGAAAATTTACAATACACCTTTTTTTTTTTTAAGTGAATTTACTATTTTGAAAGTGGTTGATGATACGGTTTTTTGGTATGTGGTAAGGGAGCAAAAATCCACCTTAATCCTTTGTAGGGACATTTGAATTCAGATATCTAAAATTCTTTAGAAGCAATCAGTAAAGGCAGACAGGAGAGCTGAGAGCTGGCTGTGATTCATTTCTCCACCCTGTGACTCGCTGCTCTAAGCAGCCATGAGGTTGAAATAGAAGGCTTGGTTTTGAGACTCATGTGCTGATTCAGTCTCATGCGTCTTTGTGTTGTGACACTATTTGAGTCAAAAGTTTGAGTGTTTTGACATCAGAAAGCAGTATTAATGGAGATAAGGGATCAAAGGATTAAAACGAGCCAGTATGAGTAAGATTGGTACCTAAAATTGTCTACTTCTTGCATAATTTTAGAAAGCAAGGTTGTGATAACTATAGGTAGGGTAGGTGCTGAAGGAAGCAAAAAGTTACCTTCTGAAGCTTTTTTAAACCTATAAAGATTCAACCACCTCCTGTCATATCTTCCTTTAAGTGAAACATTTATCGCAAATAAAAAATAGCAGAAAATAGACATCCTTGGGCTTCCCTGAGGTTCAAAGGGCCTCTAAAAAATCTTGTCACAGATATATGTTAAAATTCACCCCAAGAGGTTGGGTGTGATGGCTATAATCGTAGAATTTGGGAGGCCAAGGCGGGAGGATTGCTATTTGAGGCTAGCCTGCATTACATGGTGAGACTTTGTTTCAACAAAACAAAATAAAACACAGTGAAACAAAACTCCAAGAAACACTGATATTTTACTATGTACTTAGAAAACTTTATATAATATATGAACTTTACAAATAAATTGAACAAGTTATAAAGTAATTCGCCATTTAAGTTATTTTAAGGTAATAAATTTTGATATTTTAATTTCTACTTTTGTTCATGGTATCAAATCAAAATGAGACAAAAATGTAGCTTTATTTGGTCATTAAATTTTAGAAGGTTTCTTTTAAAAAATGTCTGACCTTAAACCCCAATTGAATAATAAAAATTGAACAGTCTTATTAGTGGATGATTAGATGTAATGAGTGAGAAGAATGCACTCTTCTCTGGGTTTGGTCTTCTGTTTTAAGAAACTAAAAGATCAAAGTTAGTACCATATACTCCATTGTAGAGTTGCAAAAATATTAATTGGATCATGACTTCATCTTATTTTCACCTACATTATTTTATTTCATATATGCACATTATTTTATATCATTACCTAAGGATTAACCTTACTAGAAAATTTACCATTTGTTTATTAGTGAGCTTAAGGGGCTACAGGAAAAGGAAGAACTTGAGAAATTGCCAGCTGTTGTCTATGCCATACTACCCTGAACATGCCTGATCTCAGAAGCTGAGGCAGGTCAGGCCTGGTTAATACTTGGATGGGAGACTGCCTGAAAATATAAGGTCCTGCAGGAAATTGTCAGCTAGAAGCTAATACTGAGATATGTATATATATATATATATGTATGTATCTGAGAAATATTTCTGATTGGATCAGTTGGTGACTATAAGTAAAATGATATGAAAATTTTCCCAAACAAAAACTAAAGAGGGAAATTATAAAGATGAGAGTGGAAAGCAGTGACATGGAGACTTAAAAAAATAAAGGAAAAATATCAGAGAATCAAGGAGCTGGGTTTTTGAAAGAATAAATAAAATGGATAGGCCCTTAGCCAGACTAACCGAAAGTGAGAAAAGATTAACATCAGTGAAATTGGTTGTGAAAAAGGTGAAGTCACAGCAGACACCATGGAAATCCAGATGATAGTAACTACTTTGAAAAATTATGTTCCAACAAGTTAACAAATTTTGAAGAAATGGACAGATTACTAGACATATACAAATGATCAAAGCTATCCCAGTAAGACATAAATATACTTAACAACTTAATAACAAGCAATGAAATTGACACAGTAATAAAGAATCTACCAACTAGAGAAAGCCCAAGATTTAATGAATTCACTGCTGAATTCTACAAAACCTTTAAGGATGTTATATTGCCAATATTCTATCACCTATTCTTCAAATTCTTCAAAGAAATGGAAAGGAATGGAATGTTCCCTAACTTATTTATGGAAGCCAGTATCACCCAGATCCCAGAACTGGTTAAAGACCCAACTAAAAAAGAAAATCATAGATCAATCTCCTTAATGAACATAGACGAAAAAATACTCAGTAAGATATTAGCAAATAGAATGCTGCACATTATCAAAAAAATGGTGCATCATGATCAAGCCAATTTTATCCCAGAGATATAAAGATGATTCAATGTATATAAGTCAATAAGTATAATATATCACATAAACTGAAGCATGATCAAAAACCTCATGATCATTTCAATAGATGCAGAAAAGGTTTTTGGCAAAATCCAATACCCTTGCATGATAAAAAAAAAACCCCTGAAGAAAACAGTTATAAAAGGACCCACACCTGACTATGATAGAGGCTACATAGGACAAACCAATAGCCAGCATCATACTAAATGGGGAAAAATTAAAAGCAATCCCTCTAAAGTCAGGAACAAGACAAGTCCACTATCACCTCTTCTATTCAACATAGTGCTTGAAACATTAGCCAGAGAAAATATGCAAGAGAAAGAAATAATATAAAAATTCTAACTATCATTGTTGAAGATGACATAATATTCTACAGAGAAGAGCCAAAGAACTGCACCAAAAATCTCTTAGAATTAATAATGTACTTCAGCAGGATAGATCAGCACAAAAACTCATTAGCATTTGTGTACACCAACAATGAATGGGATGAGAATGAAATTATGAAAATAACACCATTCACACTAACTTCAAAATAAATGAAATATCTAAGAATTACCCTAACCAAGGAAGTGAAAGACCTCTGCAAAGAAAACTATAGTACTCTGAAAAAAGAACCATCAGAAGCAGACATCTGAAAATGGAAAGATAGTCTAGGATAGGCAGAATCAATATTGCCAAAATGGCCATACTCCCAAGACTGTTATACAGGTTAAGTGCGGTTCCAATCAAAATACCAGCAGCATACAGACCCAGAATAAACAGTCTTAAAATTTGTATGGAACCAGAAAGGTAAAAGCAATTTTGGGCAATAAGAGCAAAGCAGGAGGCATAGTAATACCTGACTTCAAGCAATACTAAAAAGCAATAGTGATAGAAATGACATGATAAGTGAACAGAAGCAAAATTATGAATCAATGGAACAGAATTGAGGTTATGGAAAGTTCCCCAGACACATTCAGTTATTTGATATTTGAGAAAGAAGCCAAAAACCTATGTTGAAAGAAAGACAGCCTATTCAACAAGTGGTGCTGGGAAAACTCACAATCTGCAGAAGATTGAAATTGGACGCTGTCTTTTACCACTCATTAAATTAAAATCAAAATATATCAAAGATTTATACATTAAAACAGAAATTCTAAGCCTACTGGAAGATAAAATAGGTAAAACACTTAAAGACATAGTTTCAGGAAAAAATTTTCTAAACAGAATCTCAGTTGCACAAGAAATAACAACAAAAAACAACAAATGGGATTATATCAAACTAAAAAGCTTGTATCAGACTAAAAAGCTTATGTTAGACTAAAAAACAAATGAAACAATCAGTAGGGTGAAGAGACAACCTATAGATGAGAAAAAAGTTTTTGCCAGCCACTCCTCAGAGGACTAATGTGTAGAATACACAAAGAACTAAAAACAAGAACAAGAACAACAAAACCAAACCAAAACAAAAAACACCTAAAGATCCAGTGAAGAAGTGGGCAAGATAAGCAAACAAACATTTCACTAAGGAAGAAATATGAATGGTCAGCAAATACATAAAAAAATGCTTAACAACTCTAGCCACCAAAGAAATACAATTTAAAACAATGCTGAGACTCCATCTTACTCTGGAAAGAATGACAATCATTAAGAAATCAAACAATAAAAAATGCTAGAGAGGCTGTGGCATAAAAGGAATTCTCCTTCACTGTTGGTGAGAATGTAAACTAGTACAACCATTGTAGAAATCAGTATGGTGATTTCTCAAAGAGCTGAAAATAGAAATTCCATGTTATCCTTCTACTATGTATTTCCCCCTAAAAGCTTAAGAATCATACTACAGTGATAGATGCATACCAATGATTATAGTAGCACAACTCATAATGGCTAAATCCTGGAAATAGCCTATATGCCCATCAACAGATGGTTGGATAAAGAAAATGTGGTTTCTATATTGTATAATGGAATTCTACTCCGCTATAAAAATGACAGATTTGTAGGAAGATGTATACACTTGGAAAATATTATTTGGAGTGAAATAAACCAGACATATTGCATCTCTCATTTGAGCGAGGTAAAGTACAAACAAAGAAAATAATGAAGATGGATAGACATTGTCTTAGTTACTTTTCTCATTGCTGAGACAAAACACTCAATACTCAAAGTTAGAGGAGGAAATGTTTATTTAGCTTACAGTTTATAGAGTGTTCATTTCATAGTTGGCTGACTCCAAGGCAGGGTGGCTAGGCAGAGGGACATCTCAGAGGTGAAACTGCTCACGGGAGACAGAAAACAGCAAAAGCAAGTAAGCAATAGTAATTTCTTTCTGTCCCTTTTATATTCTATCTAGGCTACCCAGTTTAGGGCAGGGATCAAACTGATCAGTGGAAAAAGTGATCACCTCCCCCCACAATCCCAGCATTACACACTCTAGAACCAGCCTGGAAAAACCTCATCTATGAGCCCATGAGGCTTTGGGGCAATGGGGAGAGGTCTAGACACAAGCCATAATGGGAACAAGGAGATGGATCTCTTCCAGTAACAAGGAGTCCAAGGGAAATAGTGTGAGGATTGAGAAGGTAGCAAAAGGGAAATAAGTAGAATAAGGATGTGCCATGCACAGTACACTAAAAAGCAATAGTGTACCTCAATGAATGTAAACATTATATGCCATAGCATGAGCTAAAATTAATAACATCAACAAGAATGAAAAATGGGAAAGCCAGCACAGACCCCATATGCATGCTGGCTGCCATTGGGAGCCATCTCCTGCAGGTAACCAGCACAGGAGGGAAGAAGCAGCCAGCCCAGGCTGCACATGCACACAGGCCACCACTGGGACTCTCCCACAGGCAGTCTGTGTGAGCCAGGAGAACCACACACCTTGGAGAAGCCACGCGTGTCTGGAGAAGCCTGCCCCACACTCCACCACCTCCTGGGGAACCTGATTTAGGAGAAACCCAGGGGCCTGATCCATCCCTACACCATGGATGAGCAGCCAATGTGGGAAACTCCTGGGACCCCACAACCCGATTGCCTGGAGGAACCCAGAAAAATGTCAAGACAAAGGAGCAAAAGGAAATCTCTGGCCTCCAGACCAAACAGAACAAGTCCAGAAGGTATGGACATGGAAGGAAGCAAAAGTCACACATATACCTGAAATTTCTGGGATGATGGAAACTGAAGTAAAGAAACTACTTCATGAGGCTGTAAAATAAGTCAGATCAGAAATAACATCTCAGGTAAATGAAGAAATTGACAAACATAATAAAAGGGTTGCTGAGCATATATAAAGAAGACATAGATTTAAAGAAAAAGAAGAATATAGGAGAATGAGGGAAACTTTGGATGAACAATATAGAGTAGAATTGGAATGCATGAAATAGATTCAAAGACATATCCAGGAAATTAAAAACTCCATTCAAAGGTAGCAAAACTGCTTAAAAGAAACTGAAGACTTCAGACCTTGAAGACAGGATGGCAGCTAGCAATTGCAAAAGGAAAGATTACTTAAAAATAACAAAGAACCAGGAAATAAAAATTCAATGGCTGTAAGATGACGTAAAGAAAAATAACTTAAGAATGATAGGTGTCAGTGAAAAAGCAGGGGTCAACACAAATGACATAAAGAGATTATTTACAGAAGTAATTGCAGAGAACTTCCCAAGCATGGGAAAAGGACCTGACATACAGATAAGTGAGGCATATAAACTCCAACTAGCCAAAACCAAAATAAATCTACTCAGACATATAATAATCAAGGTCCTAGAAATTCAGCACAAGAACAGAATGTTGAAAGCTGTTAGAGAAAAGACACAAATCACCTATAAAGGAAAACCCATCAGAATCATGACAGACTTCTCAACACAAACCATCAAGTCAAGAAGAGCTTGGAGTGAAGAATTTCAAGTCTTAAGAGAAAACAACTTTCAACCCAGATTTAGGTACCCTGCAAAAAACTCAATTTCAAAATTAATGGAGAAATAAGATACTTCCATGACAAAGAACAACTGAAGAAATCCATGGCCATCAAATCAATCCCACAGAGTGCTAAAGGGCATTCTAGAGAGAAATAAAAATGACTACAGTTCCAGGAATAGCAGCACAGTGAAATCACCAAGTGGGACAGACAATTGAATGAGGGGAAAGGAGGGAGCAAAAGCATTGCAAAGACAAACCAGTGCATGTTGCCTATGACCATTAATGTAGATGACCTCAATTCACCAATAAAAAGAAACACAGGTAGAGTGGATCAAGAAACAAGATCCGTCAATATGCGATAAACAAGAAACACATTAGCTCAAAAGGAAATTCATAGATTGAAAGTCAAAGAAAAGAAAACAATGCTCCATGAAACAGGGAACCAGAAAAAAGCAGGGTTAGCTTCTGCATCAACCTCAGAATGAATAAGAAATATATGGCATTTTATACAATGGAAACTACTCAGCAATAAAGAAGGATAATCACAAGGCTCTTGTAGCTAAATGGATGCAATTTGTGGTCATGCTTTTGGGTGAAATGGTTTGGACTCACATAGGTGAACATCATTCCCTAGTATAAAAAACTGAAGGAATTAGTGGGATCCAAAATGTACAACAGATATGTGACAGTGAAAGTGGGAGGAGACATCTACAAAGGGAAAGTGGTAGTCATTGTTAATTCCCTATTATTTTGTTTCAAAGTCCTGTATTGTTTTCCTTGTTTTGTTTTGACTGGTTTTCTTCTGTTTTATTTGGTTTGATTTTAACGTGTCTGAGGGTATAGACAGCTATTTTGAAGATAACAAGAGGCATTATGGCAGACAATGTTGATTTCCTGTTATTTTGTTTCTAAGTCCTGTATCATTTTCACTGTTTTGTTTTGATTGGCTTTATTCTGTTTAATTTTGTTTGGTTTTATTCTCCTAAAAATAAAAAATTAAAAGAAAATAATGAAAAATGAGATAGGAGAATTGTAGGTGGGGGGAGAGAGTGAAGGGGATTTAAAAAAATCAACAAGCTGTGGTATGTATATGTAACCCTTCCTCCAAATGACTGTAAACTAAATGAATTGCAAACATGTACTAATAAAACAAAAAAAAAATTTTGCTGGATGTGGTGGCACATGCCTGTAATCCTAGCACTGGGGAAGCTGAGACCACTTTGCAAGTTACAGGCCAGCTTGGGCTACACAGTAAACTCAAAGCCAGCATGAACTACATAACACCCTGTCTCAAAAAAGTTAAGGAAAGAAAGAAGTTAATTTGGTATTTCTGTTAAATTCCTCACAGATGTGATAGAATATTTTAACAGTACTGCATTTAGTCTGGTTTTAATTCTTGAACTCTGGGTAGCTGAGGCAGGAGGATTGAAAGTGTGAGTCCAGTGTGCACAATTTAGCAACTTAATGAGATATTATGTCAAAACCAAAAGTTAGAAAAAGACTGGGGATTGAACCCATTGCCGTGAAAACATAACCATTTCAATTTGTGTGTGTGTGTGTGCATATTGCTAGACAATAGTTATGAAGTTATATTCCTTTTTAAAAAATGTATCCCAGATTTCGACAACAAAAAATCATGTGATTAAGTTTATTAGATTAAAAATGTTAAAATCAAGCTATGTATACATTTGAGTTTCTTGCTGAGATGACCAAGCTACAAAACATTAAAAATCAATAGAATGAAGAACTAAGCTGGGTGTAATTATGCATACCTGTAATTCCAGCACTCTGGAAGCTGAGGTAGGAGGATCACCATGAGTTCAGGGCCAGCCTGGGCAAGATAGTGAATTCAAGGCCAGCCTGAACTGCATAGTGTGAGACCCTCTCTTAAAAAAAAAAAAAAACAAACCAAACCGAACCGAACCGAACCGAACCAAACCAAACCAAACCAAAAACACTGAGCCATGTCTTGAGTTGTGCAAAAGGAAATGACATCACGACTAAGCTAGGTTCCTAATGGGCAGTGACTTAGGGATATTAAAAGTTAGAAGAAACACCAGAGATGGGTGTAGTCCATGCCCTTTATAAATTTAGCAATAGGAAATTGAGGTGCCAAGTGGTTACAAGATTTGCCTAAGGTGACTTGGCAGTAGCATAGCCAGGCTTGCACTGGATCCTGGATTCCAGGACAAAGGGCCTTTATAATTTCAGGCCATGCTAGCACCAGGGTGTCCTTTGCCAGGGTTATATTTAAACATGACTCTTGTTTACTAGCTGCCAAGGAATTTTCATAGCAGCCTGTGGGTGGAGATCAGAATCAGGTGATTTAAATGGTTAGCAAAGTGGTATTGAATGACTGAAAACCTTAGATAAATATTGACTTTCAGCATTTCTTTTTGGAGTTTAAAGTCCCTAGCAGTTTTTTTTTTAGTGTTTTTCTTACAAATATGCACACATATATAAGAAGCAGAATTAAAATTATTTATTATTATTAACATCATTATTATTATTTGTGTTACTGGAGATTGAACCCAGGATGTCCCAAGGAACTATATACTCTGCCCTAATTTTTTATTTTATTTTATTGTGAGACAGAATTTCCTGAAGTTCATAAGTTTCCCAGGCTGGACTTGAGCTTACAGGTCTCCTGTCTCAGCCTTCCCCAGTGCTGAGATTACAGGTGTGTGTCACCATGTCTAGCTTAAAATTATTTTTTTTAACTTAAAAAGACTTGGCAACATCTGTTGAGATAATTAGTGCTGAGAAACCAGTGCTGTCAGGGGAAGGTTACCAGGTACAGAACCAGAGTCCCACTTTCTATCCCCTATTAGTTCTCACAGAATCACCTAGTTTTCTAGTCAGTAAAATCGGGATGTTGGTGTCTTCACTATTTCCACAAAATGCTCAGAGGATAAGTGAATTGCTTTATTTTATCACAAGTTCAAGTAAGAGAATTAAAGTTTAGACAAGTTCTTTAATTTATAGTGCTGATGACAACAATTTTTCCTGTAATTATGAGTCAGTGGTTCTCAGGAATTCCTTTTCACACCCTTTAACATTTTAAGCCTTTTCTTGGTTAAATCTTACATTCAGAAGACTCTGAGAAGTTACTTGTTGATTTCTTCTCTCAGTTCAGGCCCCCTGCTCCAGGGATTTTGAGAAATGCTGGAAAGGAAGTCGCTTCTGTCCAAGGTGATTTGTTCCATAGCTGAATGACCCCCAACATAGAAAAATGTTCACATCATTGAACAGAACTCTTAGTATCATTTTAAAGTACAGTCCTAATTTTTTTCATTAGATTTCATTGATTCTTAAAATGTTTGAATTCAACTACTGTCTTTCTCCTAAATTTTCAATATCATGGAAAAAAAAGAAGAAAATGTCACTGAGTGGCTCTCCTGCAATGCTGAAAGCTTTTGCCTACCTTATCATATTTCTTCCTGCGTGGATAAAAACAGAAAAATGATTAAAACCACAGGCTCTGGAGTTAGACCTGGATTTATCTATCACTTACTAACTGTGTAACTTACAAAGGTTACTTAGTTACTCTAAAACTTTGCCTTCTTCATTTGTGAATTATTATAGTAATAATTCTAATTATGATATATTATTAAGAAGTTACGGATATTAGGCATTTGAGGCTATAATGCACAGTAACTTCAATAAATGTTAGCCATTGTTATTTTTGTATCTTTATTCTTTTGCCTAAACATATGTTTTAGTTACTGTTCTCATTTTTCAGACAAAATACCCATAACCCAAAATTAAAGGAGGAAAAGTTTATTTTGGTTCAGTTTGTAGAGGTTTCAGTCGGAAGTCGGCTGGCTCTAACACAGGATGGTGTGAGAGAGGGGCTTGGCAGAAGAGAAACAGTTCATGGAAGGCAGAAGGCAGTGAAGCAGCAAGAAACTAGTAGAAAGCAGCAAGCAGCCCACTTTCTGTCCCTTATATTCTACCCAGGCTACCCACTCGCATGGCAGGTAGCACCCACAGTCGGGATGGGGCACTCTGAATCCTAGCATCACGTCTTTAATCTCAGTATCGTGCACTCTAGATCCAGACACCCTTGTAAAGCTCCACCTTTGACCCATGAAGCTTTGGAGGGGAACACCTAGACACGAGATATAACAACATAGCTCTCACATTTGTGCCAACTAACTTACATTTTCTTTGTTTTGTACCTGGTATCCATATGAAGAAATATTTTTGAATTGTCTTTTTGTGTATTAGCTTCCTCCTTTCTACTTTTAAATCTAAATAATCATAAACATACATTCTATGATTTTCAGGTCTTCTTTTTGACAAAGTTATTGAACAGAAATGAGGATGTGAATTCTTGTAGTTGCTATCTAAGGTTGACTAACTCATGCCCCAATTTATTTTGAGATTCTATGTCCTCCTAAAACTCTACATGGTTTTTGGCTTTCTTTTTTGGAATCTGTGGCTGTCACTTCTTTATCTTTCTGAAATCAACAGAGAATGCTCTGAGACCTAGGACATGAAACTGAACTCTCCTGAGTCCAAACCCAAAGCTTCTTTCCCTTCCTGCCAGAGAGCTGTCTGCTCCTAGGCCACCTCTCTGTTTATTTTTTCATTCCAACCTCAGGAGCTCATTTATGGTCAAGTATGAGAGATTATTTATCTCTATCCCATTTCTTTTCCTGGCAGCATGTTCTTCTTCCTCAAAAGGATCATTTTTTAAACTGCTGAAGTATTCCTATGTTTAGAGTTTACATTTCCCTTATGAACACATTCCCTTGGGCACAGTCTTTTATCTTTTTCAAAGCCCCCCTCCTTAAACTCCCTTTCTGAAGACCTGATCTCTGCCTTTTTCACTACTGTAAAATCATCAAGGCCATTGTATCCCAAAGTTTCCTTGTTTCTGCATTGAACAGCTCACTTTTTCATGTTGGTTAAACTACAGTCTAGGATAGAAGTCTCCCAAATGTGTTACTTTACCTTCTAAAGAAGATTGTTAGCAACACAAACCAGAAGCAAACCAGTTGAGAATATATGCGCTCAAAATTTATGTTCACCTGGAGCCTGGGAATGTGAGCATGTCTGGAAATAAGTTTTTGCAGATGTGATCAATTTAAAAGGACACAATAGTGGATTACAGTGGGCTCTAGTTTCAATATGGCCAATATCCTCATAAGAAAAAGGAAATCTGGACACAGGGGTACACACACACACACACACACACACACGCTCAGGTAGAACACTGCATGAATATGGAGGCAGAGATTGATGGAGGCATCACTCAAGGAATACCAGAGGTTTCAAGCAGCCACTGGAAGCTAGGAAGAGGCTAGGAAGAAGCTCGGAAGAGACAAGCAAGAATTGTTCCTAGAGTCTTCAGAAGGAACAGAGTGCCGCCAGCACCTTGGCTTCAGACTTCTGGCTACGAGCTACGGAGACAGTAAGTTTCTGTTGTGTTAAAACACAGTTTGTGGTAATGTGTTATGGCAGCCCTAGGAAACCAGCACATGCTAAGAACATAACACTATTGTCAGAGTCCAGATGGCCAATTCAGTAGCTGTTCTGCTACTTGTGTCAGAAGATGTTATGCAGAGGTAGCAAGGAAAGACTTTAGAATTAGAAGACCCAAACCTGAACCTATCACTTTGGACGATTTGGGGCATGGTCCATTAATCACTCATAACTTCCATAAAATGGTGATGACACATTATTCATCTAATAGAGTTACTGTGAAGTAAAAGCTCGTATGAGACTACACACTTTAAATTATAAAAGTCCACAAATGCTATTCAGTGCTG
This sequence comes from Hydrochoerus hydrochaeris, assembly GCA_004027455.1. Classification (NCBI taxonomy): domain Eukaryota; kingdom Metazoa; phylum Chordata; class Mammalia; order Rodentia; family Hydrochaeridae; genus Hydrochoerus; species Hydrochoerus hydrochaeris. The sequence continues at coordinate 32,720 of PVLA01010991.1, read as the reverse complement.
TTCAGTCTAACCTCCACTACCTGGCTGCTAGCAGTACTATACCCCTCTTTTTTTCTGATTTTATCCTCTCTTATGTGCTTCCACCCTCAGTCTTTGAATTTCTGCAGGAATACTTGCATTCTTGAGGTGCAGTTTTCCTACCTTGACCTTTCCATGAATCGTTTGCCATTTTTGTTGTATTTCAGGAACGCATCACATCAATAAATTTCAATGATTCAGAAACAGTATTTACCACTCATCTTAAAATTTTAAAAATATGTTTGCTGAATGCATTGACATATACACATGTGGATCCTACAATATTTTTTATTTTTGAACTATGATTTTTCTCCTGAGAATTAAAAGCTTCTGTGCCATTGGATCTTTGCATCCCCTTTCAGTGTCTGGTTTTAAGTAGTTTATGTGTTAATGTTTTTTGCTGAGATTTAATCTCCTCTTCATGCCTAGACTGGGTAAACCTTTTCTCTTTCAGTGAACACAGCCTTCTTCAGATTCTCTTCCTGATGACTTTCCATTATTAATTCATGCAATTTTGTTGCCAGAGATACATTACTTATGTGTTAAAATATCATCCTACAATTTGCAAAAACATTTTCTCTCACAATCTTGAAAATAAAAGCAGATTTAAGGAGGGCATAATGGTATTTTCTCCACTTCAAATACTTGAAAGACTGTCATGTGAAAAAGTAATCAGACTTATTCTACACAGAACCGTGGGTGGAAATTATGGATGCAGACATGATTTTATAATAGTAGTAATAATAATAATAATAATGCTTTTCTAATGACCAGAGCTGCTTCCAAACAGAATGACATACTGAGGGAGGTTGACAGATCTGTTTCTGGAAATGTTTAAAGACAGAGTCTTAAGTCAGGGTGTCAGGAACAGAGCCTGAAATGGGGATTCTTGAGCAGGCTCAGGAGAAAACAGTGAAGAATGAGGGCAGCAAGATAACAAAGCAGAAGAAGATGGGTAAAGACATGGGTGAAACTCAAATCCACTCTCAGCCTGACCCTGTCAGGATTCTGGAGCATGACTAGCATCACAGAGCTGCCCTGTTGTGTGACAAAAGACGAGTCTTTAGTGCCTCTTTATCAGTGAATTACTGCTGGTGAGCTGCTCCTGGGATGGAGGTAGAGCCCATCTCCAGGCTAGGAGGCTCTGCAGAAGGCAATTCTTAGGCAAAGGCTACACTGAGAGCTGCCAACAGCCAACACTCAGAGCAGGTGGGGGAGGGAGGCTTTAGCCAGGTAAATGCGATCTGGGTAGGACACCAATGACATCTATTAGAAGGAGGACAGTTGACCATGTTCCAGAATAGATACATACAAAGTTGTCAGGGGAGCTGGGGATTTAGCTCAGCAGCTCAAGCGCCTGCCTAGCAGGTGCAAGGTTGTGAGTTTGACCCCTGGTACCAAAAAAAAAAAAAAAGTAGAGTCTTTGTGGGCATTTAAGCAAAGTTGTCAGGGGGTCCTTCTACTAGATTTAGATTTGCTACTGAGAAATAAGTTTTTGATCCTCCATTTCTAAATATTCTGTAAAAGGAGAGTTTTGGAAATCATGATAATTAAAGTCGGTTTATTTGTAAAGTCCTGTTATTCAATGTTGGGATGCTGAGGTAGAGTAGTTCTTGGCAGATAGGTTAAAGACTCTAGGTATGGGCTTGGTGAAGGGAGAAAGACACTGGTTGCTACCGTGGTTTGGTGATATCCTGTGTATCTCAAGCATTCTGTTCACATTACTAAAGTCATTTGTGTAATGTAAAGTCATTTACCTACATTTACTATTTTTTACTTACTATTTTACCTACATTTACTATTTTTGTATATGTGATAAGAAAAATAGCACTACCTTCAAAGCACTATGAAATTCATAGTGGTTGTTTTTGCATTAAATGTCTCAATCATTAGATTTGAGAGGACAACCTTTATTCTTCGGGGTGAGAAAGAATCCTTCAAATCACACCGACAAAAAGGAAGTGTGCATACAGCAGCGAGTGGGACTATGACCTAGAGAATGTCTAGTAATCCATGTGGACTCAGCCAACTTATGTGGCTTTTTATCAATTTGAGGCATGTATTTTGTTTAGGTATATAAGCATTTGGCAATTAATCATGGAATAATAATGAAGAGTGGGCTGGCATCTGAGAGCTGAGGGCTTGCTGTAGGTTGTCTGGTTCTCTTTTACTGATAATGAAATTAAGGCCCAAAGTCATGCTGAGAAGGCACACACCAGTGTCCCCTGACTCCCAGGTCAGTTATTTCCATTGTGCAACCAAAGCAAATAGTAATTCAAATTGTGAAAAATTGCAGGTAATTCTTCAGAACCATATGTACTCAATTAAAAGTAGGATAAACTGATGACATGTAGTGTCTTGAACAGCAAGGGATATTTTTTATATGCATCCCTAGTGCCCATTTTCACACTATGATCATTTTACTATGGCTCCTCTTCTTTTTTTAGAGTTCTCTTTGTAATTGATTTCCTTTTTCTTTCCATACGTTTCAACAAATCCATTTACCTCTATTGCTTAGGAAAGATATAAAACATACACAATACTTTCATTTTTAACCTTTTTCAAATAGAGATAATTTCTTCCCAAGGATAGTATAATATTTAAAAACAAAATAAATATTGCAGTATGCTGATATCAATCATTTTTATAATAACCAGCTGACTAGTGCTATGCAAATCATGCTAATATTTTTATTCTCACATTGTCTCCTGCTTATGTGTTTTAAAATCTATTTAACAGCTGGGCTCATGATACAGCAAGATCCTGAGGCAGAGAAAGAAGAAAAGGAGAAGAGTACATTACCGATATCATTATGTTTCTTATTCCCTTCCAAAAGAAACTACTGTCTGTTTTTGAAGCATTTTGTTTAAGACGGAGGAAACGTTGCCTTTCCTTATAATTTTCAATGTGAGATCCAGGTATTAATAGTGAGTATGAATTGTGGTCTTGCTGAGGGCTTGATAAATACAGTTGTGTTGGGAGGCAGTTTGTCACGAGTACCTTACATTTCACACACTGTGTGAAAGGAGGCAATGACTATGTTTGCTTGGAATTATCTTTTCAAGGAAGTTTGGATAGCACACTGCCTTGGAGGATAATATCTTCTTATGAAGCAGGTGACAGGTTTGTTTACTATCCAGTGTGATAAAAATAATGTCTTTTGGGGGACGAAGATTGGGAAAGTTGGTTTGCATCCTTATAAAAAGATTGCAGTTCCCAAAACTTGGGATTCCTCAGCTATAATATAAATCCATTGACTGTGCAGCAGTCACCCAGGTTGCTGTAGGAATTTGTAAGACAAAGGAGTTTACACAACTTGGAGCTTGTGCAGCCTCTGTGCTCTGTGAGATAAAGTCTTTTGTCTCTGACCCAGAGGTCCTGTTCCTTCTGCCATCACTCATGAAATAGTATTATGTAATCTGTTAGTTTGAAAATAGAAAATAATCTTAAACTCTTTACAGTTCTTCACAAGTTGTCCATTTACCAGTGAAGGCTCATATGTTCCAGGGAATTGGTTATGATTCCAGAAAGAGCATGTTTTTGTTTCCCAGAGAAATAAAACTGGAAACTTTTATCCCTGTTTCCAAAGGCTAAAACTTACTATTAAAATGTTTGCAAATTTCTGGTGTTTGGAAATGGTATGACTAATGAAAACAGGTTAAAGTGAAGTTCAGACCCCATGTAGCCAAAGCGATCTTGAGTAAAGAGAACAAAACAGGAAGTATTATACTACATGATTTCATAGCATACCACAAAGTTAGGCAAATTAAAACAGTATGGTATTGTCATAAAAAGGGACCAAATGGAAAAGAATACAGTAGAGTACAAAAGAATATAGTAGAAAGAAATAAACCTACACATCTATACTAAACTTATTTTTTTATTATTTTATTTTAAGAGAGAAAGAAAAGAAAATTAAAAAAAGACAAAACACAAAAAACCAGAAAAAAAGTAGAATAGAGAGTTCAAAAAATTAACATCATAAAATTACTAGTTGATATATTACATCTTCTCAACTTAACAATAGTTTTAAAATTACAAAATCAAAGCATAAAAAGTGGCTAGACACTCAAACATTGACAGTACAAAACTCTTCTGTTCAATGATCTAACAAAAGCTCAGTAATATGGTCATCTATTTTACACACTATACATACCATTATATCTTGTAGAGCATTTTCCTTCCCTTTCTCTTTTACAATATCTATTATATCTATTATACTTTCATATCTATTATACTTTTTGGATACCATTATTGTCTGTTCTTATTATTTTTTAAACTAGAGAGACAATGTGATATCTACTAACATGAGTCTTGTTTATTTCACTAATAAGGATATTCTCAAGTTGCCTCTATTTACTGATAAAGGCCTCAAGATCATCCTTTTTATAGCTGAGTAGTATTCCTTGTATAAAAATACCACATCTTTTTCATCCACTCTGCAGTTGATGGGGATTTTGGTTGTTTCCAAGATTTAGCTATTACAAATTGTGCTGCTATGAACATGGGTGCACATATATCACTGTGACATGACCTTTTCAATTTTTCTGGGAAAATATCAGGAGGGGGATAGCTGGATTGAATGGAACTTCCAATCCTAGTCTTTTGAGAATTCTCCATATGGATTTCGATAATGGTTGCACCAGTCTACATTCACACTAACAGTGGAAGAGTGTTCCTTTTTCCCCACAGCCTCTCCAACATTTGTTATCAGTTGTTTTCTTGATGGCAGCTATTCTTTCTTGAGTGAGATGAAATCTCAATGCTGTTTTAATTTGCATTTCTTGAACGACCAGTGATGGTGAACATTTCTTCATGTATTTATGTGCCATTTGTATATCTTTCTCTGAGAACTGTGTGTTCATCTCCGACGCCCATTTTTGGAGAGAGTCTTTGAATTTGGGGAACTTGATGTTTTTCAGTTGTCTATATGCTCTGGATATAAGTCCTTTGTCTGAGGGATTATTGGCTAAAATTCTTTCCCAATCTGTGGGTTTTCTTTTCACTTTGTCAGTGATTTCTTTTGAAGTGCAAAAACTTTTTAGTAATATGAGATCCCAGTTTTTGATTCTTTGAAGTATTTCCTGTGTGGTTTGCATTTTATTCATGAAATCTCTCCCTAACCCTATGACTCCAAGAGTTTTACCTACTTTGTCTTCCAGTAGATTTAGTGTTTCTGTTTTAATATGTAGATCCTTGATCCACTTAGACTTTAGTTTTGTGCACGGTGATAGACATGGGTCTATTTTCAGTCTTCTGCATGTGGAAAGCCATTTTTTCCAACATCATTTATTAAAGAGGCTTTTTTCCAGTAAACATGTTTAGTCCCTTTGTCAAATATCAGGTGGCTGAGTGTCTTTGTAGTAGTGCTTGCATCTTCTAATCTGTTCCATTGATCCTCCGGTCTATTTCTTTGCCAGTACCATGCTGATTTTATTACTGTGGCTTTATAGTATAGTTTCAAGTCAGGAATTGAGATGCCTCCTGTCTTGCCTTTGTTGCCCAGAATTGCCTTTGCTATTCTAAGTTTCTTCTGTTTCCAAATGAATTTTAGGAATTTTTTCTGTAGATCTGTAAAGTATGTTAATGGTATTTTGATTGGGATTGCATTAAATATATATAACAGTTTTGGGAGTATGGGCATTTTCACAATGTTGGTTCTTCCTAACCAAGAGTGAGAAATATCCTTCAATTTTCTAATATCCTCTTCAATCTCCTTTTTTAGAGTAGTATAAGTTTCATCATATAGGTCTTTTACATTCTTGGTTAGGTTGATTTCTAGGTATTTCATTTTTTAAGATGCTATTGTAAAGGCAATATTTCCATAATTTCTCTCTTGGTGAGTTTTTTGTTTGTGTTCAGGAATGCTGTTGATTTTTGAGCATTGACTTTGTATCCTGCCACACTGCTGAATTTGTTTATTACCTCTAGTAGTCTTTTAATGGAGTTTTTGGGATCTTCTATGTAGAGTATCATGTCATCTGCAAATACTGATAATTTAACCTCTTCTTTTCCTAGTTTTATACCTTTTATTTCTCCTTCTTGTCTGATTGCTCTGGCTAGTATTTCCAGAACTATATTGAATAGGAGTGGTGATAGTGGACATCCTTGTCTTGTGCCTGATTTTAGAGTGAAGGCTTTCTGTTTTTGTCCATTTATTATAATGTTGGCTATTGGTTTGTCATAGATGGCCTCTATGAGATTGAGGTACATACAATCTATTTTGAGTTTCTGTAGGGTTTTTCTCATAAACATGTGTTGGACTTTATCGAAAGCTTTTTCTGTGTCTATTGAGATGACCATGTGGTTTTTGTTTTTGGCTCAATTGATGTGGTATATTACATTTATTGATTTGCATATGTTAAACCATTCCTGCATTCCTGGACTAAATCCCACTTGGTCATGGTTTATAATCTTAATGATTTGCTGCAATCTATTTGCCAATATTTTTTTTAGAATCTTTGCATCAATGTTCATTAGTGAGATTAGTCTATAGTTCTCCTTTTTGGCTGGGTCTTTCTCTGGTTTTGGTATCAGAGTGATACTTGCCTCCAAGAATGAGTTACGGAGGACTGCTTCTCTTTCAGTCTCATTGGCATTAAATCTTCTCTAAATTTTTAAATAGAATTTGGCTGTGAATCCATCAGAACTTGGGCTTTTCTTTGTTGGTAAGCTTTAAATTACATTCTCGATTTCAGTAGCTGATATTGGGTTATTCAAAATTGCTATATCTTCTTTGTTGGTCTCTGGTAGTCCATATGTTCCTAGAAATCTGTCCATTTCCTCTGTGTTTTCCACCCTATGTGAATAGAGATTTTCAAAGTAAGTGTTCATGATCTTTTGAATTTCCATAGGATCTGTAGTAATTTCCTTCTTTTCAGTCCTTATTGTGTGGATTTGAGCTTTTTCTTTCTTTTTCTTGATAAGGCTGGCTAGGGGTTTATCATTTTTGTTTATTCTCTCAAAAACCTAGCTCTTTGATTCATTAATTCTTTGTATTGTTTTTTTAGTTTCAATTGCATTAATTTCTGCTTTAATCTTTACAATTTCCTCTCATCTATGAGCTTTGGGTTTGACTTGCTCTTTCTTTTCTAGAAGCTTGAGATGTAGCATTAGGTTATTTATTTGTGTTTGTTCCATTTTCTTGATGTGACTATTTATTGCTATATATTTTCCTCTTAGGACTGCTTTCACTGCATCCCATAGGTTACAGTATGTTGTGTCTGCATTTTCATTGTATTGTAGGTATTGTTTTATTTCCTCTTTGATTTCATCCATAACCCACTGGTTATTCAGAAGGTTGTTGTTTAATTTCCATGTATTTATGCAGGGTTTTTTTGCCATAGATTTCCAATTTTAGTGTGCTATGATCAGATATGCATTGGATAATTTTGCTCCCTTTGCATTTAGTTAAGAATGCTTTATGGGTTAATATAAGGTCTATTTTGGAGAATGACCCATGTGCAGCTGAGAAGAATGTATATTCTGATGTGGTTGGGTGGAACACTCTGTAAACATCCACTAAGTCCATTTGCTCACAGGTATGATTCAGTTCTGTTATTCCTTTGCTGACCTTTTGTCTAGTTGACATCTCTTTGTGACAGTGGGGTGTTAGGATCTCCTATTACAATTGTGTTCTTGTGTGTTTGGTTTTTCATGTCTGTCAGTATTTGTCTTATATAGTTGGGTGCTCTTGTATTTGGTGCACATATATTTATAATTGTTAGTTCTTCCTCTTGTAGTTTTCCACTTACAAGTATGTAGTGGCCTCCTTTAACTGTTTTAATCCTTTTAGGTTTGAAGTTCACTTTGTCTGCAAACAGAATAGCTACCTCTTCTTTTTTCTGGGTTCCTGTTGCATGGAATACTGTTTTCCATCCTTTGACTTTTATCTATGAGTTTCTTTTTGAGTCAGATGTGTTTTTTGTATACAGCATATTGTGGGCTCCTGTTTCTTGATCTATTCTGTCAACCTGTTTCTTTTGATAGGTGAATTGAGCCCATTTACTTTTATGGATATCACTGATATGTACTGGCTTGACTTTGCTATGTTGTGTTCCTATTGTTGGTTTCCTGCTTTTTCCCCTTGTTTAATTTCTTGTCTAGCTTGGAGATTTCTTTCAGTTGTTGTTTTGGAGATTGTGGTCATTTTTATTTATATCTAGCATGTCTTTTAGCACTCTTTCTAAGGTTGGTTTGGTGGACATTAATTTCTTCAGTTGTTCTTTGTCATGGAAGTATCTTGTTTCTCCATTAAATTTGAAAGACAGTTTTTCTGGGTACTTTGGTCTGGGTTGAAAGTTGTTTTCTTTTGGGGCTTAAAATACTTCACTCCAAGCTCATCTTAACCTGAAGGTTTGTGTTGAGAAGTCTGCCGTGATTCTAATGGGCTTTCCTTGATAGGTGAGTTGTGTTTCTCTAATAGCTTTTAGTATTCTGTTTTTATGTTGTATATCTGGGATTCTATTATATGTCTGGTATAGATTTATGTTGGTTGTGTCTGTTTGGCATTCTATATGCCTTACTTATTTGTATATCAGACTTTCCCCCCATGTTTGGGACATTTTCTGCCATTACTTCTTTGAACAGCTTAGATATGTCCTTTATGTTGTCTCCTGCCTCCTCACTGATGCCTATTAATCTTACATTGTTTCTCCTCACATCATCTTGAAGCTGCTGGATTGTCATTTCATACTGCTTTGTTGTTTGTATAAGTTCTATACTTTCATGATCACTATCTGTGATCCTGTCCTCAAGGTTCAAAATTCTATCCTCAGCTTCATTTAAATGGCTTTGCCAGCTTTCAATACAATTTTTTGTTTCTTGGATATCTCTTTGAATTTGTTTCATGGATTCTGCTTGGTTTCTGCATTGTTCATTTAAAATTTCAATCAATTTCCCATGCTCCTGTATTTTTTTAAATCTATTTCTTCTCTAGCTATGTTGAGCAACTCATTTACTAAGGTAGTTATTTCTGTCTTTACATAAGATGTTGTTTCTAATTTGAGTTCTTCTATAGCCTCATGGATTTGTTTGTTTACTTCATTTGCTATCTTTTCAGAGATTTTGGTGTATGATTTTTAAAGCCCTCTATTTCATTGTTGCCTGTACTTGCTCTGGATTGACTAGATGTTTGAGATTGCATTTTGCTTTGTTGTTTAGTCATTTTCACCTTTTGGGTAAATATCTGTTCTTTCTATTCCAACAGTCACAACTGTCCATAGTGTGAATTTTAGGGTCTTACAGTGTGGTTGATGTTTGTCAAATTGCTGGGTACCACAATGAAGGAATCCAGTCACCAGAATTCCTCCTGCAGGGCCATTGGGTGAGACCTATATTCTTTCTGGACTAACTAGCCTAGAAGTATTGATGTAGGTCAACTCTTAGTTCTTGCTGCTGCTATATCTTCAGGTTGTTGTAGGTCACCAGATCTCCCTGGCTATAGTATTTGTGTCAACTGGAGGCCCTACTGTGTCACTGGGGTCTCATAAGCTCTCTTAATTTTCTCTAAATTGGGGGGGGGAATTATTGGCACACTCCTTAACCTGTCTGATGTTCTCTGTGTGGAGGAGGGGATTACCCACTTTCTTTCCAGGTTCACTAAGCTCTTACAGTTGAAGGGAATTTCACTTCTGCTCCTATTTACCCATTTCAGGCCTCTATTTTAAGGGCAAACCCACCACACTGACTGGAGCCTGCTGAGGTCTTCTGTTTGGGTGAGGGGTTCCTGAGTCTCTCATCCAGCCAGCATACTAATCCACTGTAGCCCAAGGTTCTGGGAGAAGGGGCTATACTAGGTCCAGGAGGCAGGTGGGTTCCCCAAGGGGCAGGCCCAGCAGCAGCAGTCCCAGGCAGCTCAGGTGTGCAGTGGGCTTCCCAGTTGTTCCTGGCCTAAGGGTGGGCCCAGCAGCAGCAGTCCCAGGCAGCTCAGGCCTGCGGTGGGCTTCCCCATTTTCTCAACTTATTGTTGACAAAATGCAAAGAACAGGAATTTGAAAAAGATGGTCTTTTCAATAAATGGTGCTGGGAAAAATGGATATCTGTATGCAGAAGATTGAAACTTAATTCTTGTCTCTCACTGGCTACAGAAATCAATGCAAAATGGATTAAAGACCTAAAATAAGACCTGAAACTATGAAACTACTACAAGGAACACAGGGGAAATGCTTTAGGGCACTGGTATTGACAAGGCTTTTTGATAAGACCTCAATTACAGGAAACAAAAGCAAAATTAGACAAATGACATTGTACCAAAATAAAAATTTATATAGACTAAAGGAAATAACAGTGATGAGACAAATGTGCAGGACACAAAAAATATTTACAAATTATACCTTTGACAAGGGTTTAATAGCTGGAATATATAAGAAATTCAAGCAATATTATAGCAAAAACTTCCTAAATAATACAATTAAAAATATAAAAATAGATCTAAGTAGACATTTTTTAAAGGAAAAACATGCAAATGGCCAATAGCTATATGAAAAAAATGTTGAGCACTGCCAATTATCAAATAAAATGCAAATCAAAATCACAGTGAAACATAAACTCATCCCTGTCAGAATAACTATTATTCAAAAAACAAAAGACATCAAGTGCTAATGAGGATGTGGAGAACACAACCCATGCATCCTTTTGGTGGCAATGTAAACTAGTACAGTCATTATGGAAAACAGTATGGAAGTTTCTTAAAACATTAAAAGTAGGTCTACCAAAGATCCAGCAACTTTACTATTGTGTATATATCCAAAAGAAATAAAGTCAGCGTTTCAAAGAGGAATCTGTATTCTCGAGTTCATGAAAGCAGTATTCACAATAGTCAAGAAATGGAAATGTTCAAGTGTCCATGGACTGTTTAAGGGATGAAAAAAATGTGCTACATATATATACAATGCAATTATTCAGCCATAAAAGGAGTGAAACCCTGCTATTTGCAAAGTCCTGGGTAAAACTGGAAATCTTATATTAAGTGAAGTAAGTCACAGACAGAAATGTAAGTATCATATGATCTCACTCATATGTAGAATTAAAACTTTTTAATATCACAGTAATTGAGAGTAGAATGGTGGTTACTAGAGACTAGAGAGAGTAAGACAAGGAAATAAGAATAGCAAAAGGTCCATTAAGGTATATTAGGTTACAGTTAGATAAGAGAGAGAAATTCAGTTGTTCATGGAATTTGTTGTCATGCCTTGACAGTAGATGATTATAATGTATTGTATATTTTTTAAAAAGCTGGAACAAAGGAGTTTGAATGTTTTAACCATTAAGAGGTAATAATTGTTTGAGGATATATATATATATATATATATATACCCTTATTTGAACATTATGCAATGAATAACATCACTTGGTACACTATAAATATGCACAATTTTATGTATTAGTTAAAATATTACTTTTTAGAAGATGGAGATTGGGGCATTTATAGGCAGCCAACTTTTCTACATTCTTAAGAGAGAAGATCTGGCTGTAAATCTTGTTTTCTGAGAGCTAAATCTTTTCTGTGACTGTATCTAACCAAGTAGTTTGGAAGCCTTTTGGAATGGCTTGTGGGAAGAAGAGTTAGGAAAGGTTTGGAGATGCAGGCTGAAAAAGTAGAGCTGAAACAGTTGGGGCTGTACTTGAGACATTCTAGTCAGAGCTCAGAAGCCAGAATGATGATAGAAATTCTGCTGGTAAAGACCAGAATTGGGAAATTTCTGCTGGAAAGAAGGACTACATTAGCTGTTGGATGCCACATAATGTATGTTATGTCTTGGTACAAAGTTTGTCTACATTTTGCTCACATCCAGACATTTTGCCTGAGACTGAGATTAAGGGTGGCGAACTAATTAATATGGCAGAAGAAATTTCAAGACAGTTGAATGTTGAGAGAGAGGCATGGTTACTGTTGAAGGCTTTTAGCAAGATCTTTGTTGAGAATCAAGAGCAAAGATCCCAGAAAAATGATTTAAAAAGTTTTTAATTTGGCAAGAAAGGAAGCTCCAGTAAAACTGTGTACTAAAAAGATACAGCAGAAGAGATCTTGATTACTGAGAAGGAATGGGAGAATGGAAAAGATGGCTTGAGAGAATTACAAGAAGCAACCTGGACTCCCCGTTTGCAGCCTCAAAATTGCAGAAGTGTTTTAGGAAGAGAGCCCCAGAGGACCATATTCCTGAATGGCTGGTAAGTTGTTCACAAGTACTAAAGCCCTACAAACAAGAGAGAAGGAAGCCTGACTAGTACTGCTGGTAGTCATTTACATGGTGCTAGTTTTAGATGCATGTAGAATGCAAGAGTTGTGGGGTCAGGAACATTTCCACTCAGATTTCAGAAGAAGGCTTGAGAGGACAGGCAGTGTGCTCCTGAGAGGATATTGTGTGAAACTGTGAGTGTGAAACTGAAGGTGCAAGGGAGATCCCAGAAGGTTGGAGAATCCAGAACATGGATTGCCCAAGGAAAGCTGCAAGGAGTGAGCAGTCAGCCAAACAAAGAAGCCATGAGAGTATAGCTACTAGTAGTGCCATGGGAGTGGAGCCACCCATACCCTTTAGAGTTCACAACTTACCACAGATTGCCAGAATGCTGGAAATGGAACTGTGGGGTTTAATGTTTTCCCTGATGGATTTGGTCTTGCTTTGTTCCCAATCTTTGCTATCCCCCTATTTGTGCCTTTGCCTATTTTGTGCCATTGAATGTTGGAAGTGTTTAAGTTTCTTCTCATTTATGCAGGGGCTTGAAGTTAAGAATCTGCCTTAAATCTCAGAGGATACTGAGATGCTGGAACTGTTGGGACTTTGGTAAATCTTGGAGATGGACTAAATGGCATTGGTATAAAGGAATGTATGTGAGTCTTTGAGGGGCCAGGAGTGGAGTGTTATGGCTTGTGTTTAGATGTCCCCTCAAAGCTTCATGTGGTCATAGATGGAGCTTTTTCAGAGGTGGCAGGATTTAGAGTGTGTGGTGCTGCAATTATTTATAGTGTAATGCTAGGATCAAGAGTACTAGGATTAATGTGTTACCCACCCTAAGTAGCCTGGATAAAAGGGGTAGAAAGATGCTGTTAAGAGCCCTTCCTTGTTTTGGTATCTTCTGCCTGGAATGAACTGTTTCTCCACATCAGCTTGTCTTGGAGTCAGCCGATTATGGACTGAAACCTCAACAAACTGAGCTACATAAACTTTTCTTCCATAACTTTACATGTTGAGTATTTTGTCTCCTCAATGAGAAAAGTAACTTTGGCACTGTATTATGGCTTGAAAGAACTGAAGGCAACCAAAGACAGAGTGTTCAACAGAATATCAGCAACATGACATGGCTGACAGCTCAGAGGGCCATTGGGATAAGTCTCAGGCCTCATCTGGGCAGAGGACTTCCAATTCCAGCTTACCTAGAACATTCCTCTCCAAACTAGTTTTCAAATCTGTGTCCTACATGGGCACTGTTTGCCCTCCTGTCACAAGTCATTTGGCATCTGAGAATAAAGAGCACAAAGAAGACAGGAGACAGATATTGCTTGGGCTGATTGTGATGGAGTTACATCAAAACCAGCTTTAATAGCATTGGATTGTTGCTCTACCCCCATATCAACCTCAGAGTGTGACTATAACTCTAAAGAATAAGAAAGCAAACCATCTACTATTTTTCAGTGGATCACCTACCTGCTTGAAAAGCTCTTTAATCAATTACCTACATGCTCATTAAAGATGATTTTTCATTTTATAGCAGTTATGTGTCAGATCACATGAAAAATGCAGAAAAATGAGGACTCTAGTCCTGAATAGTGGCACAAAATCATGAAATTCTTATGTTTTTTGTAACTTGCATTTTAGCCAATGGTTTTTTTTTTGTAATGATTCAAGTCAAGCCAATATGTTGCATGACAACCAAAAAAAAGTTCCAATTAAATTTTTTTTTTTTTTTTTTGGTTGGTACCGGGGATTGAACACATGACCGCATGCTTGCAAGGCAGGGGCTTATGCCGCTGAGCTAAATTCCCAGCCTCTTCCAATTAGGTTTTTGTACTTAGAAGTTATTTCTTGAATATGAGCAGCAATTCAATTTTACTCTAAATTATGCTTAAAAATTATTAAAATATTTTCTGAGATGTTGAGGATAAGGAATAACTGTCACAAAACAAAAAGTTATTAAATGTTGATTTGTGTATCATTTACCCATGTGGCCTTGAGAAATACATCTGCATAAATTCCATCTAACAGCTATTTGAACAATTTGGAAAACTCTCTCCTGAGAGAGAGTACTTGAGAGTTGTAGGAATTGAGAGATTTTGTTCACTACCTATGTTATTGTATTTGACCTTTATGATCTGGCAAGATAGCGGCTGTCCTACTTTTAGGCTCTTCTGACTTGGTCTCTGGCTCTCTGTACTGCAGTACCTCCATTAGGAGATCCAACATTTTGTAGAAGCCTTTTCATATCCAGAGGTAACTTTATGTATAGTAGATAAGTTTTTGCTAGAATATGTTTTTTAAAGCTCTAATAAATCAGTGGTCAGGTAGATGTGGTGGTGTATGCCTATAATTCTAACACTTGGGATTGAGGCAGGAGGATTGCCTTGAGTTCAAGGCCAACTCAGGATACATAGTGGTTTCAAAGCTAGGCTGAAGTACACAGTGAGACCTTATCTCAAAAAAAATCAATAGGCAGAAAGTAGCAGTTTGCATTTTTCCACAGAATATAGTATTTGAGAATTATGCTCATGAGCTAGCATGTGGCATAGAATGAATTTAAGTTCAATTAATTAGCAGTCTATCATGAAAGCCGTCATACAACTACCATAAGTTCTACAATTATTTTGAATACTAAACTTATTATGAAAATCTTGTGACATGTGCAAAAAAGATCATATCTACCCAATGTATTAGAAAGTAATGTTCCATATGTAATATTACAAATTCAACAATTTGAAAGTAACATAAATCAGCAAAAATAGGTATGCACCACACATTCAGCCTTCTAAAATACAGGAAAATTTTGGATGATAATTTGATCGCATAACATTTCAAAAACACTTGACTGTTCCTGTGGTCTATATATGACAAGGCAAAAATAAAATAAATAATACACAGAAGTAGTAGAAAGATAAAATTATTATTTTCAGTGTGAATAACTGTTTATCTAGAAAACAGAAGAAAATAATAATATAAGCACACAATGAGGATAAATATGCCACAAATACCAAAATATCAATAGTTTTTCTTATTAATAAAAACTTATTAGACCATCTGATGAGAAATAAACCAGACAAGAGAAAAAATACAGCTTACCTAGGTACAAACATAATACAGATGGTGCAAAGTTTATGTGATAATATTGTAAATTCTACCAAGGAAAATATATACAGGAAGACATGATTAAAGGAGCTAAATACTTTGTTCTTTTACAGCAAATTTCATACTATCAGTAGCCTAACAATGCAAATTTTTGCACTATTTTAATGTTATTTCGATAACAATTTTAATGGATTTTTTCTAACATTAAGAAAAGATGAAAAAAATCTACCTGGAAGGACATGCACAGAAGACTAGCTACAAGCTTTCTGAAAAGGAGTTATGAAAGTAGACTATTCCTATCAGGCAAGAAAACATAAGGTTTTGGAAATGAACTATAGCTAGAAAGATCAATAAAATCATGCCAAATGCCAGGAATGGATCAATGCAATCCATTTAAATAGTTTCTGTGTATCAGACTTTCCTCATCTGTACAACACGGATAAAAATTATGCCTCTCCTGGGCTTCTCACAACGTTTCTAATATGTGCAAAGATTTGGGAATGGTGGTTGGCATTTAGTAAGTGGTGTGGAATTATTTGCTCTACTGTCAGCAACAATACCTTCCAAACACAAACTGATTTGGTTTAAAATTGCATCACATTTCCCAGAATATTTACTTATTATAATTTTTTTCCCAATAATATTATGTTCCCACAGGCAATTCCCTAGTTTTAATGAGATCCAGTTGTTCTTGGTAACAGTGGATTTTTTCAATTATAATTTTAGTAAATATAAATATTGTGTTGTAAATGCCATAGCTGATGAAAAATTATTCTATGTGAATTACTTAGTAAATGCTGCTGGCAAACTGAATAGCTATTTGAATTTAAAAAGGTAGCATCTCTTTCACATTTGATACCAAAATGAATTATAGATAAATCTGGAAGTTGGAATGTATTTGTGTGTGTGTGTGTGTGTGTGTGTGTGTGTGTGTATTGGGGATCAAACTCATGATCTTGTGCTTTCCAGGCAGATGCTTATGCCATTGAGCTAAATCCCCAGCCCCATTGGAATGTATTTTAATTTTTTTTTTTTGTATTGGGGATCAAACTCATGACCTTGCACTTGCCAGGCAGGCGCTTACACTGTTGAGCTAAGTATCCAGCTCTGGAATGTATTTTTAAAAGACAGAAAAAAAAACAACCCTCAGAAAACAAACCAAAACCAAAATGAAACAAACAAAAAACAAATAACCTAAACAGATAAAAAAAAACAACAATGTAACATCTAAAAGAAAATATAAACATTAAGGTTTAGTATTTGTAAAACTGAGAAATCTGGTATTTTCATGTACTGTTAATTGGAGAATAAATTAGCATAATATTTTTAGAAGGAAATTTGACAATACATATAAAGGAATAAAAATACATTTTTTTCAATATTCAAATAAATAGAAGTTTTCTAAATCACTCCATAGTTCCAATATAAAAACTGTGCAATGAAAAGTATAAAAGACCATACTCTCACTTATGAAATTTAAAAAATTATAGATAAAATTTTAGCAAACTCCAATAGAATGTTGCATAATAATAGAAAGTTTGTAACTTCTAGGATCTCACAGGATGCATCAAAGTTTCACCATCAATTTATCTATAAATATAATAGATTAAAAAGGAATATGATTATCTGAAATTTACAAAAATCCAAAACATTTGAAAAACTCATCATCCATTTGTAATAATACTCATAACAAAATCAATGATGAACATATTTGTAAACCAGGAATATAAGGAAATTCCACAATTCTGTTTACCAGAAATGTGCAGTGAAGCAATCTTCATTGTGAAACATGGGATTATTTCCACTTGAGTCACAAACAAATGCACTATCTTTGCTTCTAGTTAACATTTTGTTGAACTTCTTGGTTAGTGTCATAAAACACAAGCAGAAGAAGAGTAATATTGGAAAGCAAGAGTCAAATGGCTGCTATTGTAGGTAATATTTACTTACCCATTAAATGCAACAGACAATGATAAAACTATTTAAACTTATAAAAACATTCAAAGTCAGAAAGCAGTACAAGATAAGGTACAAAACTCAATTAAATAGAACAATGTGATGGAAAAATAAGATCACTCACCACAGCATCAAGCCCTATAAATGATCTCAAAATAAATTTAATAAGAAATATGCAAGACTGTTATAAAGAGAACTATAAAACTTTCCAGGATTACATGAAGGAAAAACCCTAAAAAAAAATTGAGAAACATAACTACATTCCCAGATTTGAAGGCCCCATGTTGCATAGCTGTATAATATTTCTAATTAACCTGTCATATCAAAGTCATCTCAGTCCCTATCCCATTTGTATTCTTTATGGAACTTTAAAAGTAGGTTTTCAAGTTTATTGATAAAAGGGAAATGCTATGCAAATGTTGAAGAAAGTTGAGGTTTAATGGGGGAATTGCTTTATTAAATAGCAAAATGTGTTACAAAACAATGTGTATCAGTTAGCTGTTGCTGTATAACAAAGTACCTTGAAATCTGGCATCTGAAATATTTATTGTCTGACAGTTTCTGAGAATTAGGAACCTGGGAGTGGCTTCCTGGCTTGGTTCTCTTATGAAGGTTTTTGGTCAGAGCTGTCCTCATTTGGAGGAGTTAGACACATAGACACACTGCATCTAAGTTTATTCAGCTAGATGTTGTCAGGAAGGTTCCAGTTCTTGCTGCTTGGTGGACATAGCATCTGCTCTCCCTCACCCCTGGGCACAAATGATGAGAGACTTCAAAATGGAAATGGCCTGCCACCGCTGCTATGTATGCTATTAGTCACACAGAGCAGTGCTAGTGGAATATGAGAAGGAACTATACAAGCAAGTGACTTCTGGGAGCCAGGGATGATTAGGAACTGCACAATAATTACATAAACAGTACAGCATTAGCACAGAAAGATAAAAAGGCCAACAGAGTAACACTGAGAGTCAATTATTGATGATGTGTATATGAAAATTTGGTTTATGTCAAAGGTACAGATTTAGATGAATGAGGAGGACTGACAATAGGATGCATTTTTGTGTTAAACACATGGAATTCATTGTGAATCTCTAGAGTTGATCATGCTATACCCTCAAGAAGAGTTGAGAGAAGTTCGGGGTAGAAGCATCTGCATATATATTTTAAAAATCTATAGGGAAATATTTTTAATCAGCTTGTAGCAGAGATGAACTTTCCAAGTAATGTGTAAAAATCAAAAGTATTAAGTATTGACAAAGTTTACTAAAGTAAAAAAAATTTCTATAGAATAAAAGAAAAACACATTTAAAGACAAGTGAATTACTGGGAAAATTGTTTAGATATATTTTATAG
Source organism: Hydrochoerus hydrochaeris (assembly GCA_004027455.1). Taxonomy (NCBI): domain Eukaryota; kingdom Metazoa; phylum Chordata; class Mammalia; order Rodentia; family Hydrochaeridae; genus Hydrochoerus; species Hydrochoerus hydrochaeris. Next base: position 14,115 of record PVLA01010991.1, on the reverse strand, counting down.
GAAATATAAATTCCCCAGGTGCATAAATAGTTCCCATAATTAATAAAGTATAGGGGCAATGTCAGCAGTATAGTTAGTGAAAATAGTAAAATGTTAATGAAACAGCTTGTGAAAGAAGAACTATAGGTGGCAAATGAACATAAGACTTGAATTTCATTAGTAATTAGAGCACTAGAACTTCAAGGAGATTGTTTTGTTTGTTAGAATGGCAAAAATTAAAAAGTATATGTGATAAAGAGTTGGTAGGAAACAGTAAAATGAGCATATTTATGCTACCACAGGGAGGTATCTTAATGAGGACTTTTTGGAAGACAATTTGGTAAGATTTTTTAAAATTTTAAGTGTAAATAGCTCTGAGATGACATTACATCTGTGGGACTCTATTCTATGCAGATATATATGTGCAGAGATGCATGTGTCAGTGGTCATTGTACCAACATTTTAATTCAATAGCAAAATAGCTGGAAATAACCAATTAATGTGAGCATGACTCTAAATTATAGAAAATGTATGCTATGGGATACTATGTGGCCATTCAAAAATGAAATAAGCTTACATCACTGAATGAAAATAATGAAGTACTGCACTGGAAAATACGTCATAGAACAGTACTGGCTGTCTCATTTACTACATATAAATGTGTTATGTGTATGTGTAGAGGATCTACTATGAAGGGCCTGGAAGTAAGAAGGGGCAGGAAAAGAGATTGAGCATCTTTTGGTCTGGATATTTATAAAACTTTTAAAACAAAAAAAATACACTGCTTATATATTTTAAGATGATCTTTTAAAAAGTTTATCATTCTTCAGACTCAAGATGAATAGAATATTCATCAACTGTCTTTTTCTCTTTAGGCCATACTAAAAATGTAGAGAAGCTCATTTCTAAATTAAAATATTTTAATTGATATATAATAGTACATATTTATGGGGTGCAGTGTTATATATCTATTTGTATATTGATGGTCAAATCAGAATGACTAGTATTTTCATTGCTTTAAACATTTACCATTTTTTCATGTTAGGAACATTCAAAATTTCATTTCTAGTTATTTTAAAGCAAATAATAAATTATTGTAAACTACACTCACTGTTCTGTGTTGTAGAATATTAGAACTTACTCCTCTGTTTAAACTGAATTTTGGCAGTTATTTTCTGACCTCTCTCTCTTGGTCCCCTCTTCTTCACCTTTCCTAGGCTCTGGTGACTACTAGTCTTTGCTTCTATGATATTAGCTTTTTTGGGCTTCCATATATGGAAAGATTCATAATAGCCTGACAAAATAAGAATGTAAGTGTAGACCAGACAATTTGAGGAAACTCTAGAAGTTAGAGTTCAGATAGAATCAATGTGCAGATTGGCAGAGAACCAGAACAACAATTAAAACCAAGAACCTCACCTCACAAAGAACCTGAGTGCTTTCTGGAGGACATCCAGGGGCTCTAGAGTCAGAATCTGCAGATCTGAACAACCAGGAGGACTGTGAAGTGGTCACCAGGAATGGCCTGGCACTAACATATGATCAGGACATGGTCACCAGGCTCCAGGGTGTCTGCAATGGCTCATACTGTGGCCAAATCCCCTGTCTCCCCTTGGAAGAAAGAAAATGAGCCTGTGGAGGAGAGGGCTAGGGCCAGGAATTCATCATAAAAACTAAGGATAACAACAACCAGAATTAAGGGCATTTTTGCTCAGAGTTCTCCCATGTTGGGCTATTCCTTGACCAAGAACTGTCAGGGGAGCTTGGCGAAGTACACCAGTGTGGTACCAAACTCTGCATCACGGAGGAGCAGTCAATCCGGTACATGTTGATAGGGAATGGTATTGGTATTGGAAACAGGCTGTGAGGTAGTCTGTGGTTTTGTTGTTCTTTAAAGGTGTCTAACTGGAAAGAACTAGAACAACATGTCATGGTTACTGCTAGGAAACAGGGATAGGTTATAATAGGTGGGGGGGTCTTTCAGTTTTCACTTTGATATTTCACACTGATATTGTTTGAAATTCTTCCCCTTAATGAAGGCTTGCTGCTTTATAAATAAATATCAAAATAAAAATTACACTAAGAAAAGTGGTTAAACACACATATGTCTGAAAAGACACAAAACAATAGCAGCAGTGTTTATCTTGAAGGGAATACGTTTACAGTGAAGATTTATACTCTGTATACTTTTCTGTATTATCTCATTTTGGGCATTATGTTTTCATAAATAGCTATTAGGGAGACTGGGCATGGTGGCACATATCTGTAATCCTAGCATTTAAGAGGCTGAGGCAGAAGGATCCCCAAACATTCAAGGCCAGCTGGGCTACCTAGTGAGTTCCAGACCAGCCATAACTGCATAGGGAGACCCTACCTCAAAATAAAACAAAACAAATAAAAAAAATAGCTGTTAGGGAACCTAATCATCTGAAATCCTTGGTCAAGAAGTAGGTTTAAAAGAAATGAAGGGCTGGTGCTCATAATGGGCTCTTCCAAAAGAACAAGTGCCCTGATTCGTGGGCACTTTGGTGGGGGTAATGCGGAGGATTGAGTCCAGGGTCTCCTGTGTACCAGGCAAGAGCTCTACCACTGAGCTCCATCCCCATCCCAGAGCACTTGGATTTGTAATGTTCACTGACTGCAGCATAAAGCTTCCACTACAACCAGTGCCACATTCTGGACACAATGGCTGGTGTGAGCAGGCTCCTGTACACCTCTGATCACATCACTTCCAAGAGCCTACTGAGCTGGGATTTCTTGGCTCATTTTTCCTGGCATGGTTTTTGTCCTTGGCTGCTTGGCAAGCAGGCCTGACAGGGAGGTGGCTTTGGAGAGGGGCAGCTGCAGGGTGGGCATGGAGGAGGTGGAGACACCCCTGTGCTCTGTGGCCCCACTGGCACTCAGAGGGGGTGTTTCTTAAACCTATTGCAGATCAGGGATCCTATTTTGTTTTAATTGACAGTACAGTCATCAAGCCCTGCCCCAGAAGCCCATTTTTAGACCTCCCACCAGAATGTACTTAGGAAGTGGAGGTGTGGGCAGGAGAGCAGAGGAATGAGAATCACCACTAACAGGGGCCCCATAACCAGTGCCAGAAAAGGCTTCCTGGACAGGTAGCCATCTGAGTCACCCCCTCTTTTATAGAACCAAAATCCCTCTGTGCTCCTGGCCATGTCTGGCCGTGCTTATCTTGCGGCGTTGCCTTTTATTCGGAAGGAAAAAGAAAATGAACTAAGCAGGAAAGTCAACTGTCTGTGCCCTTCAAAACAAGGAAAGCAGGCAAAAGAAACTGGCCAGCATTCCACTCCCTGCATGGCTGTGAATTGCTAGCCACCGTGTGGAAGTCTCCGGGTTTCTGCTGACTTTGCGCCTTGAGTGTCATGCCTGCAGGACCACTTCCCACTGCGTGTCCCTTCCCTCCGTGGAACAAAAGGCTTCTGTCCTTTGTACTCAGCATCCTCACTGCTTCTGTGTTTTGTCTTCAGTGGGGCCACAATATGGAACAAAATGATTGCTGGTTGCAAAGTAGAGGTGGGAGAGGACCTTGATTACTTCCACAGAAGGAAACCAAGAGGAGAAAGTGTCTGTGGTTGACTCGTGGGGAGTTTTGGACTTCATCTAGGATGAGCGTCACTCTTTAAAAAACCAAACCAAACCAAGCCAAACCAAGCCAAACCAAACCAAGTCAAAACAAGCCAAACCAAACCAATGTTGCATTTTCAACACCTAGACTACATTAAAAATCATTTGGGTCAAGAACTACCAGTGTTATTTTTTTTTGCAACCTTGTTATTTATTTATTTATTTATTATTAAATCTGAGGATTGAACTCAGGGTTTCGTCCCCAGACCTTTTGATTTTTAAAAAATTTTAATATATGTTCTTATTAAATTGCTCAGGCTCTGCTCAACCTTGTGATCTTACTGTGTCAGCCTCCCAGAGCACTGGGATTATAGGTATAATATGCCCAACAAGCCTTGCTATTTTTTAAAGGAAAATATGAATACAAAGTTAGTGATTCATAAACATATGTATGCATTTATGTAAGCAAAAACATTTTTTATCTGGACACATATTGTATACTAAATATGGATAATATTTATGTATAAATGTGAGTTTTGCCTCTAATTTTTAGTTTAAGTTTGAGTAAGTTCATCATCACTGAATAAAAAGGGGAGTCAAGATGCCTTTTCAGTTCAAAAATAGACTTTGAGAGAGCAGCTTTATTTCCTTGATAGAAGCCATGGACCATTTCTTCAATGGGGGATGAAGAACATAGCACAGTAAATTTGGAATCAGTTGTTCTCATCTTATTGTGCTCACAAGCATTTCACAAAAGTGTGAAATTGTTCCTGCAGAACAGTGGGTCACCAGAGAAGGGGTTCTCTGGAGGAGATTCCTGGAGTGGGTGCAGAGGTCCTGCTTATGGATGTTTAATAGAATCAGGTTGGGGAGGTTGAGGAGGTTGAGGAGACTGAGGAGAAAGAGCAGTATTAGAACTTTATTTCTATCTTGAAATATTGAAATAAAGTTGTATTAATGCTATATTCATAGATTGGTAAGCATGAGTGGAAATAATGTACACGTGCTAATTTAGGAGATATTTATTGAGAGCCTTCCAGGTAGCAGTTAGAAGCTCACAATAGCAAGGAGCTGTCATGGAGCCTCTGTTCTAGTTGGATGGAGGTAGGAGGAAAGAAAAAGGATAAAGTTTATTTAATGGGCATAAGATCCGGAAGATAGCACAGCAGGAGAAGAAGGGCCCCACTGTTTCATGTAGAAGGGTCAGGGCTTTCTGACAACGAATTGAATTTGGACAGAGATGTAAAGAAAGGAGCAAACTATACAGATATCTAGTGGAAGAGCATTTCAGACACAGGAAACAGCAAAAGCAAAGGTTTTGCTGCAGGGCAAACCCAGTACATTTTCGGAACAGCTACGAGGCCAGTATGGCCTAGTGAGGAAGAAGGGTGAGTAGAGGGGAAGACAGAGAGAACTGGTATGCAGATCTTGTGGGAGCTGAGGCTATCACCAGGACTTTGGTTTTGTTTTAATTGTAATAAATTTTGGAACCAATACATAAAAACATAAAAATTATTCATATTAATGGGTCAACATGTTCCAGTACATCTACATTATGGAATATTTAAATAAGGTTAAAATATCTATATTCAAATGTGTAAAATTCTTTATGATGAAAATGTTCAGACTCCTTTTTTCTAGTTTTTTTGAAAGTAAGAGTACATTACAATTATTTACAATTATGCTGTTATGCAGTAGTACACCAGAGCTTTCTGGTCCTAATGATAAAGCAGCCAATGATCAACCTCACCTAATTCTTTTTAATCCCCCAACTTTCACACTGAATGAAGGGAGAGCGAAGAGAAACTTCTGAGAACAGAATGACTTCATCTGACTTTCATTTGAAAAGGACTGGATTTACAGTGATGCAGAGGCCTGCCAGGCTAGCAGCTCATTAGTCCTGGAAGCCATGGTCCTCTCTTAAGGTGTGTAGCAACAGAGACAATGAGAAGTGGTCAGATGCTGCTTGTGCTGTTAAGACTGTACCAAAGGCAGGGCCAGGATTTGGCAAGGCAAATGAGGCACTTTGGGTGGGAAATGTAAGACTTTCCTCCAGGAGATGTGACATTGGATAGGGGAGAGAAGAAAAGACATTTGTGTGCCAGTTGTTTATCAGAGCCTTCCTTCATCCATGATGACTGAAGGGAAGGCAGAGTATATGAGCACAGAGCCGGTGGCTTGGCTGCTGTAGGTATGGGAGGAAGTGGGGGTTCTTTATCTGATTACTGTGCTTTCTCTGTGAATTGGAAAGCAGATTAATGGGCTGGAGAGAAGTGAAAGTTTGAGGATAGTAATGAAGAGTGAAGTCAAGAATATATAATGGATTTCCAGGTATTCATATTGACCCCCTTAAAGCCAATAGTCATGGGCCTGCAGATGTGTGCTCAGAGATATTGGGGCTGATTGATGTGAATTATTTAGCTATTATTTATTTTACTCATATAGAAGTATGGACACCACAGCTCTAGATCATCTAAGATCTGCTAAATTAGCTTTAAGTTCCACACCTAGTGTCTTATTTTTAAAAATTCAACAATAGCTGCCATTTTATGACTTCTTCATCTCTGAATAACTTGAAAATCACTGGTTTGAAAATGAAATCAAGAACATAGCTTCATTTACACTTGGGTCAAGAAGAATGAATTGGAAATAAATTTAACTGAGGAAATGAAATATATTTGTATTAAAACCTATTAAACATTAGAAAGCTAGGTGTGGAGCCATATGTTTGCAACCTATAAGCAAATGAAAATGCAAACACAACTTACAAGAATCTGTGAGATACAATGAAAGCACTCCTAAGAAGGAGATTTATAGTGGTGAATTCTCACATCAGGAAAACAGAATGAACACAAATAAACAACCTAATGCTATCCCTTAAGCTTTTAGAAAAATAAGAGCAAGTAAAGACCAAAGCTCACAGAAGGGAGGAAATTATAAAATTCGGAGCAGAAATTAATGAAATTGAGATTAAGAAAACAATGCAAAGAATTAATGAATTGAAGAGGTGGTTCTTTGAAAGAAAAAAAAAAAAGAAACAGAGAACCCCTAGTCAATCTTATCAAGAAAATGAAAGAAAAAACTCAAATTCACACGATGAGGAATATAAAGTGTAAAATCACTACAGTTCCTATGGAAATTCAGAATATCATCAATAACTGCTTTAGAAAACTTTACTCACATAGCTTGTAAAACAAGAAGAAAGGGACAGTGTTCTAGAAATGTATGAATTACCAAAGTGAATCAAGAAGATATAAAAATTTTGGATAATCCAATTGAAAAGGTAATGAAAATCTTACCAAGAAAGAAAAGTCCAGGGCCTGAAGGATTTGTGGCTCAATCCTACAATAAATTTAGAGAAGATATAATGCCAGTACTCCTTAAACTTTTTAATGAAATTGAAAGAGAAGCATTTCTCCCTAACTCATTCCTGGAGACAAGTATTATTCTGCTATCAAAATCAGAGAAAGACCCAACCAAAAAATAAAACTATAAGACAATCTCCCTATTGAACATAATAAAAAATCCCCAATAAAATACTGGCAAACAGAATGTAGCAAATCATCGAGAAGATTATATACCAAGACCATTTGGGACTCACCTCAGGAATGCAAGGATGTTTTTACATATGTATTCCTATAATTCATTTGGAAACAGAAGCCACCTAAAATAGCAAAAGCAATCCTGGGCAAAAAAGGCAAGGCAGGAGGCATCAGAATCCCTGACTTGACATTAGATTACAAAGCTACTATGATAAAATAAGCATATTACTGCTAAAAAAAACAGACCTGAAGATCAGTGGAACAGATTAGAAGATGCAGATACAATTACAAAGACATTCATCCACCTTATCTTTGACAAAGGGGCCAAACATGTTAACTGGAAGAAAGACAGCCTGTTTAATAAATAGTGCTGGAGAAATTAACTTTCCACATGCTGAAGGCTAAAACTAGACACATGTCTATCACCATACACAGTAAAGTCAAAATGAATCAAAGATCTAAATATTAAAACAGAAACACTAAATCTACTGGAAGACAAGGTAGGTATAAATCTTGTAGCCAGAGGGGTAGATGAAGAATTCATGAACAAAGCACAAACTGCATAGGAAGTACTTCAAAGAATCAAGAATTGGGATCTCATCATATTAAAAAGTTTTTGCACATCAAAAGAAATCACCAACAGAGTGAAAAAGACAACCCATGGAATGAAAAAAAAAATTCAGCCAACTGTCCCAAAGACACAGGACATATATCTAGAATGTATACAGAATTGAAAAACATCAGATCCCCCAAATTTAAAGACTCAATCCAAAAATGGGCATCTGAGATTAATATACATTTCTCAGATAAAGAAATGCAAATGGAAAATAAATATATCAAAAACTGTTCAACATCATTGGTCATTCAAGAGATGCAAATTAAAACAAGAAGAAAGGGACAGAAAGCTGTGGCTAATGAGATATTGTCTGAGATATTGTCTCACTTCAGAAAGAATGACTACCCTCAAGAAATAAACTAATAACAAATTCTCTCAGGGCTGTGGGGGAAAAGAAACACTTTTTCACTGTTGTGGAGAGTGTAGACTGGTACAACCACTGTGGATACCAGTGTGGAGATTCCTCAATAAAACAGGATTGGAGGTTCTGTTTGATCCAGCTATTCCCTTTCTGGTTATTCCCTTAACTGCATGTTATTCTCTTTCCAAAAGAATTGAAAACATCATGCCACAGTAATATAGGTACACCTATGTTTATTGCAGCACAATTTGTAATAGCTAAATTTTGGAAAAATCCCTAGTTGCCCATCAACTGCAGAATGGATAAAAAAGTTGTGGTATTTTATACAATGGAATACTATTCAGATCTACAGAAGAATAAACACAAGGCTTTAAAGGTAAATGGATGCAACTTGAGACCACATTCGTAAGTGAAATAAATCAGACTTGCATGTGTAACAATCATGTTGTCTGCTTAGTGTAAAAAACTGAAATAGTAGACAATATACAATAGACATTGTGAAATTGAAGGGTAAAGAAACTACTAAAAAGAAAGAACAACTAGGACTGGGGAAAGGAGAAAAGAAAGAAGGGAATATATATATGATAGATAATTATACTGCTAATCTCTATTAATTCATCAAAAAGAATGGTTTGTGCTTTCATTGTTTGATCATTTTTTCATGCCTATATTTTATAATCTGAACAACTACTTTGAAGATAATCATATGCAATATATTTAAAAGTATAGTATTAGCATAACAGCAGACACATGGACCAATGGAATAAGAAATAAACCTATTGATATGATCAACTAATTTTCAGTAAGACCATGAAACAGATTTGTGAGTTGTCTCTTTAGTAAGTAATGCTTAGAAAACTGGAAAACCATAAATAAAAGAACAAAATGGGACACTATCTTACACCATCCCTAAAAATCAACCCAAAATGAAAAAAAGAATAGAACTAAGACCTGAAACTAAAAAATTCCTGGAAGAAAATGTGGGAGGAAATCTCCTTGATTTTGGCTTGGACAAATTTTTTTTCTGATTTTTTTTTTTGTGTTGTCAATATCACAAGCTTAGGTAGCAAAATCAAAATGAATGAATGAATGAATAAATAAATAAATAAATAAGAGGCATTATACCAAACTCAAAAGCTTCTGTACAGCAAAGGCAATAATCAACAAAATAGATTGGGGGAAAATACTTATAAATCATAAACAGTGATAACTCAGTTGTCAAACTCAATTCATTCCAAATTTATATTTAAACACTGAAAAGTTCAAGAACTGAGCATATTCTTTCCATATGAAGTAATGGAAAGCCAAATAACTGGTTCCACACTACAAAAATTACACTTGTATGTTCATTTCTCCAGTACTTTAGCATATCTCACAAAGATTTCTTTAACTGTATTGTAGTTCTCACAGTTTTCCTCTTATCTTTATTGCTGGTATCACTAACTTTCTTTGGAGACATGGCCATGATATTTCACGCCAATGAAGCACTCCCAGAAAGCTGTGGCTAATGTTTGGGTGCACTAACACAAGAACTGCGTGTTTCTGGGTGACAGCATAGATTGAAGTGTGATCCTTTGTGTCTGCAAGTGAGACATGGCAAATGACCCACTCTCAGCTGTACAAGTTTCTTCAAGTTGAATTTTGCTGTATACATAGTGGAAAATTCAAGCTTAGAGCTGTTCGACCACCAAGGAACTATTGCATGTGATAAAAGGTTAATATTCAAAACATATGAGGAACTCATGTAACTCAATAGCAAAACAAACAAACCAAAAAGCACTACCCCAAATTCAAAGTAAACATTATTTTTTAGTAATTGTTCCTCTCTGAGGGAAATCTATAATTTAGGGCCTCCAAGAAGGTGACAGTCAAGGGAAAATAATCCTGAAGGCTAAGTCATGGAGGGTGTGAAGATAGGACACTGGTTTCCAGCTGTCCCCATGTTATCAGAATTCCTTGGGGTCCTTTTGATGGGAACCATTTCCAAACCCAAACTCCAGAGTTGCTAATTCAGGAGGCATGGTGTCATTTTAAAACATGCAGTTAATTCTGGTGTATACTCTCACTGGGAGCCATGAAATAGGACATTTCTCCGGCCCAAAGACCAGTCATGAAGACTGTTTAGAGGAAGATCTAGGAAGAGCGAGGTGCCTCATTTGGACTTGGGAGTCATCCATCACCACTGTTATGGCAGGAGACATAGTTAATGCACAGAGCCTCAGGAGACAAAGGTGGCACTAACAAGAATATGCCAGAAAAGGTGCCAGTAGAGTCATGAGTCACAAGGCAGTTAGAGAACTTGGCAGGATGGAGAGACAAAACAGCAGAAATAGTGTTGGGAAACAGAACCACTGAATCTACATTGAGCTTCTGCTCCCCTAACAAGGAAGCCTCTAGTAATTTTTACTACTTAATGAGAGACTGGTTCCTGGAGATTTTCATCAACAACTTGCCATCTCTGACAGACACTGGCCTGAGGCTACTCAGGTTCTCTACCAGGCTGTACTTAGCATGTTGTTGGAGACAAAAGGGAGAAGCGTTGCTGGGACAAAGAAATGGGGTGAAGCTGGGCTAGATTAGGGTAGGTAACAACTAGCAGGGGCCATCTTAGGCTAGAAGTCTGTTCTGTGCCTGGGTGATGGAAACATGTACTGTACTTCCTACCTGAAACCAGTGCTCCAGGTCCAAAGCACCCACTTTGAGTATATTTCTTCACATTTTTTGGCTATAGGTGGTATTGCAAGTATATTTGACTAAAAAAGGAAGCTTCTTGTTGGGTATGGTGGCACACACCTGTAATTCCAGCATTCCAGAGGCTGAGGCAGGAGGATTACCCTGAGTTTGAGGCAAGCCAGGGCTACATAGTGAGTTCAAAACCACCCTGAACTATATAGCAAGACCCTGTATCAAAACAAAAACTAAAAAACAAACTGAAAACAAGAAAGTACTTAATAAAATACCCACAATACCATTAACATACCTCACAGATCTAGAGAAAACACTCCTAAAATTCATTTGGAAACAGAAAAAACCTAGAATAGCAAAGGTTAGGGTTAGGGTTAGGGTTAGGGTCTGGGCAACAAAGGCAAGGCAGGAGGCATCTCAATTCCTGACTTGAAACTATACTACAAAACCACAGTGATAAAATCAGCATATTACTAAGTTTTTGTTGAATTGTTGAACAGAACTTTTTGTAGTCTCACTGTTTGAATGTCCACTTTGTATGCTTTAATTTGTAACTTGAACAACTATTTCTAAGATGACAATATGTAATTTACCAACTAGTGATTTCTTACTGTTTATTTTTTTGAAATTCTGTATTATTTCTACCCTTTTTCTGTTTTGCTTTTTTTTTCTCTTTAAATAAAATTTTAAAAAAATATTGAGGGTAGCAGGTAGCATGTGTTGCTAACCATTGTGTTTAAAGCTTAATTCCATAGAATGTTCTGTTCTGTGTAAACTTTCTCCTTATTTTTATTTTTTATTATTTTTTGGCTTTTTTTAAAGACAGGTCTTGCTCTGTAACCCAGGTTGGCGTTGAACTCACTGTGTAGCCTGGGCTGGCCTTGAACTCTTGGCGATCCTCCTGCATCAGTCTCCCAAGTGTTGGGATTACAGGGGGTGCCACCACACCTGACTCTTCTTATTTTTAAAGTAACAATTAGGTGAGTAAATGAGGAATATCTCCCCTGAAGTCTAAGCAATATATATGGATTTATTTATTTATTTTTTGTTTTAACAAGCAGAACAGAAAAAAAGGATAGAAATGATAGAGAATTTTAAAAAGTAGCTGGAAATCAACACTAGTTAATATATTGCATATTGTTATCATAGAACAAGATCTAGGCATAAAAATGATTAAATGATCAAACAATGACAGCACAAGTTGTTCTTTATGATGAACTAATAGAGATTTTAAGATTTTTGATTGTGATAATATAACCATAGCATAAAATTTACCTTCCAAATTCTTTTAAAGTGTGGTTCCCTTTTATTGAGTGTATTTACATTGTTATGCAAAAATGCTCTAAGACTTTTTCATTTTGTAAAACTGGAATTTATTACTCATTAAACAATTCCACAAGTTCCTTCCCCGAATGCCCCAGAAACTATCTGCTTTCTGTCCTATGGAACTTGACTCCTCTGTATACCTCATTCAAGTGGAATCACATGGTATTTGTCTTTTTGCTAACAGGCTTATTTCACTTATCATAATGCCCTCAAGAATCATCCATGTTTGGTATGCTTCAGAATGTCCTTTTTAAATGTTGAGTGGTATTCTGTTGTGTATGTATTCATTTTGTTTATCCATTCATCTGCAGATGTATATTTGGGTTGCTTCTATCTTTTGCTTGCTGTGAATATTGCTGCTATGAACATATAAATGCTCGTCAAGACCCTGAATTCAGTCCTTTTGGATAAATATTCACAAGTGGTGTTGCTGTGATTGCCAACTTGACTGGATTAAGAGATGCCTAACAGATTAGGAAAGTACTATTCTAGTGAGTCTGTGGAGTTGTTTCCAGAGACAGTTGCCATGCAGGCCAGCAAACTGAGCTGGAAGCCCACCCTGGTTGTGAGTGGCACTGTCCAAAGGACGTGCAGCCTGGATGGAATGGAAGGGGATTAAAGAGTGTTATGGTCCTGCCCAGCCCCCTTAAGTCATTGGACTAGGCTCCAGAGGTTCCGCAGGCTTGAGTGGACTGCGCCCAGCGACCTTCATCCAACCAGGGTATCCAGGCCTGCCGAAGGGGGAGCCAAGCCGGCACCGCACTGCGAGGGAAAGCTTTGGAAAATTGCTGGAAACATGGAAATATAGGAAAATGACAACACAAAAGACCAACATGCAAACCTCCAGCCCATCCCAAGAAAACCTAGGAGCCATGTACATAGAAGAAAATACTACACATGCCTGAAATGCCTGAAATTATATCAACTGAAATAAAGAAGCAAGTATGGGAAGCTATGAAGGAACACAAATCAGAAATATTCTCCCAGGTAAAAGAAGAAACGATAAAAGTAGTGAAAGAAATACTGAATGCATCCAATGAAGACACAGCTAAAAAATTAGAGGAACAGAGCAAAATGATAGAATCCCTGAATGAACAGTTTAAGAGACAAACAGAATGCATTAAGCAGATTCAAAGAGATATACAGAAAATCAAAAACTCTAATGAAAGTTGCAAAAACCACCTCAATGAAAGTGAAGATAGAATTTCAGATCTTGAAGATAAGATTGCAACTAGTGAACAGGAAAGGAAAGATCTAACAATAAAAAAAAATCAGGAAATAACAATTCAACAGCTGCAAGATGATGCAAAGAAAAACAATATAGGATTAATAGGGATAAAAGAAAAAGAAGGGGAAAACACAAATGATATCAAGAGGCTATTTACAAAAGTAATAGCTGAAAACTTCCCATACATGACTATGGAAACTGACATACAGTTTAGTGAAGCATATAGAACTCCAAATAACCATAACCAAAACAAAACTACACACAGACATATAATAATCACTATCCCAGAAATCCAACATAAGAACAGAATATTAAAAGCTGTTAGAGAGAAAAGACAGGTCACCTATAGAGGAAAACCTATCAGAATCACAGCAGACTTCTTAACACAAACAATGAAGTCAAGAAGAGCATGGAGTGAAGTTTTTCAGATCCTTAAAGAAAATGACTTCCAACCCAGACTGATGTACCCTGAAAAACTGTCCTTCAAAATGGATGGAGAAATAAGATACTTCCATGACAAAGAATAGCTGAAGAACTTCATGATCACCAAACCAAACCTACAAAGAATACTGAAAAACATTCTAGATACACAGAGGAAAAAAACCACTAAGCAAGACAGACAATTAAACAGAATGGAAAGCTAAGATACAACATCAGAAAGATAACATGTCAACAATAAACCAATATATGACAGTTATAACCATTAATGTAAATGGCCTCAATTCACCAATTAAAAGAAACAGACTGGCAGAATGGATCAAGAAACAACATCCAACCATATGCTGTCTACAAGAAA
>PVLA01010990.1:0-57554 GCA_004027455.1 Hydrochoerus hydrochaeris | reverse complement strand
GTGTCATGGGGAGCAGGGAGAGGCAAGGTGCGTCTTCCCAGGACCTCAGAGCGCAGGAGCTGAGAGTCACATGAGAGGGTCAGCAATGACAGGGCAACTTTGTGCTCAGGTTCATGTCTGCTCTCTGCCTCTCACTTTCTCCCACTCACAGGACTACAGTACAGAGCCACAGGGAGCAGTACTCTCCCCATGCTTGACTGTCACTGATGGAGACAGGTGGGATTCCTCTCACAGTCACCTGCCCCTCCATGGTGCATAGCTTCTGTGTCCCTAGGAGTCTGGGGTGCAGTAGGGTTGCTTCCTAGGACTCCCTCAGGAGCTTTGCAAAGCGCTGGCCTGCATTTGCATCTTGCATGCCCTGGGCCTCCTTGGTCCTTAGGTGGAGCCCAGCGTTCCACTGAAGCCAAATGGAGCTACTGTGCAGGACCTAGGATAGGTTGTGCTGCCTCAGGCAGGGGAGATGCTCACGTGGAGCATTTAACTCACTTTCATGGCTCCAGCCCGGGCTTCCTCTCCTTTACTGGCTGATAAAGCCCGTCCAGCAGTATTTATTTCCTTTGCCTATTGCTCTCTCTGGGCGTGGTCTTCAAGCTTTTACCCTGAGTACAGACAGGCAGCCTCAGACCTCCAACAGACTCAGCAAACTCCTCAAAGGCCACAGATGATGTTTTCATGGCAAATGAATTTGACAAGGTTCCAAGATACAGGGTATCCCAGAAAATGCTGGGAAAATGCCTGATTGTGCTGGTGGTAGCCAGGGTGGCCATGGATTCAGGGAAAAGGTGAAATAGTAATGCTCACAGTGTTTCCCTGAGTGGAACTTTAACGAGAAAAACATCACTAGGTGGACAGACACTTGTATTTATTTTCCTTGGAAATTAGTTTTTACTGGAACTGGAGGTTTTTGGTCCAGAAACAATAGAAATGAGACCAGACCCAGAGGGAATAAGGCACCAGCAAGGCTTTCGTTGGGTCTTAGGTTTGAGCCAGAGGGAAGCCACAGTTCTGACCAAGGGCAGGCCAGCAGTTCCACAGACACAGGAAAGTGGTGGCTAATTTGTAAAGTTCTCATCCAGATCCTCCTTGCAAGTAAGGAACTCAAACTTGCGGTGAGCATCCAGTCCTGGCTGGTCTGCTGGTCAGCTGCTGAGTATCAGAGCTCAGTTGCAGGCAGCTCCCTGGTCAGCTTCGGCTTCTAGGGTGAGGTAGGTTGTAGGAGGTTGGTCCTTGCAGGCCCCTGTGTTAGTAGGATGTGTTTGTAGTCTTGTGTTTTTAACTCCAGGGCTGTGTGTGCACCTTGGACCCCCATTTTTGTCTCTGTTTTGTTGTGCTTTGAAAATACAAGATAGGCATGGTCTCTGGGAATGGGGCCCATTCGCAGCATTTGTTTATTTTATTTGCTTTTGGTGGTTCCTGACTGTCTCACAACCACTGAACTTATTTTTAAAAATTTTCTTTTTGAGAGGCAAATTCTCATGGGCTGCTAATGCCATAGTGACCTCAGAGGCTTTGGATGATGTGGTGGCTTTTGAATATGTGGTGCAACTCCCTTCTTTCCTGTATGGCTCCAGGTCACTGAGCCTCTGGAGTTTTGGCGTCTTATTTTCTAGCCTCTTTGGGTCTTTTTTACTGTTTGAACTATGACAACTCAGGGATACCAGTGTACTTATTTCTGGGACTGTTCGTTTTCTCAGTTTGTAGCCCCTCATGTCTTTTGAGACAGCAAACTAGATTTAGTCACAAACTGTGTGATTGTGTTTACTGTAAAAATGTTTAGCTACAAATCCTAAGAAACATATGCACACAAGTAAGTATGCACATGACTTAGAATTAATAAACAAGTGTGGCTATTTCAAAAATCAGTTGTAATTCTAGGTATGTACAATAAACAATCCAAAAATAAAGAAAATAATTCTATTTAGAGTATCATTAAAAAGAATATAGTGCTTCAGAATAAGAGAAAATAAGACATGTACACTGACAATTATAAAATATTTCTGGAGAAAATTAGAGAACAAGTGACAAGATATCGCATGTTCATTGATTTAGGGAATTCGAAACTGTAAAGGTAGCATTTCCCCCCCCCCCAAATTTATGTATAGCTCCCATCAAAATTCCAGCTCCTGTCTCACTTTTCTTACAGAAAATGACAGGCTGATCCTAAAAGGTACAGAGAAAAGTAAGATAGTTCATTAGATATTTTTATTATTCTGTTAGTAGGATAACAGAAAAGACTCAGAATAGTCAAAACAATTTTGAAAAAAAGAATAACAAAATTGGAGACCTTTTACTTGCCAATTTCTAAATTTACTATAAATCTATAGTGATCAAAGCAGTGATCTACTGGCAGAATTGAGAATTCAGAAATAAATTCTTATAGTTTTGATTAATTGGTTTTGACAAAGATGCCAAGGGAATTCAGTGGAGGAAACTTTAATATTTTCAATCAATATTACTGAGATAATTAGATATTCATATGCAAAAAGATGAATTTAGATGCTTACCTTCAATAATATACAAAAATTAACTCAAAATAATTGTAGATGATGATGTAGATAGATATTAGAACTGTAAAAGCTTTAGAAGAAACTATAGGAGGAAATATTTGAGACCTTGAGTTAGGCATAGATTTTTTTTTTTGGTTATATATAGAAGACAATAAACAATAAATTGAACTTCATCACAATGGAAAACTTTGTTTTGATAAAAACAGTCATTAAGAAAATGCAAACACAAGCCAGTTACTGCAATAAATTGTGCCTGTTGACAAATTTGCATTGAAAATATGGGAAGAATTTTTACAGCCTCATAAGAAAAGAACCCAGTTTAAAAATGGGAAAAAGACTTGAATACATAGAGAAGATACATAAATGATTACCAAGGAGATAACAAGGCCCTCACCATCACTATTGTTAGGCACATGCAAATCCAAACCCACAGTAAAATATAATTTCATACCCATAAGAATAACGCTAATCAAAAGGATGAAAATGAGTGAAGAGAAAGTATAGAGAAATGAAAACCCTCCACCATCCCTGTGAACACATGTAATGACACAGCCTGGCAGTTTCTTAAAAAGCTAAACATAAGTTTACTATACATTCTAGAAATTCTACTCTTAGATACCTATCTGAGAGAAAGGAAGATATCTATACACACAAATACATATACACCGATGTTCATAGCAGTATCATTCATAGAAGCCCAAAAAGGAAGCAACCAAAACATCTATCAACAAAGTAATGAATTAGTATAACAAGCCATATCTGTACAATGGAATATTATTTGGCTGCAAACAAGAATTAAGCACTGACACACACTACGCCATGTATAAATTACACAATCGCAATGCATAGGAAAGAAGGCAGATACTGTATGACTGTAGCCAGCTACATACTGTATGATTCCACTCTTATGAAATGTCCTTCTGAACAAATCAAATACAGAGACGGAAAGAAGTGGAGTGACTGGCTGGGGCTGGAGCTGAAAGATAAACTAACTGTAAGTGCATATGAGGAATTTTGCTGGGATGATGAAAATATTTTAAAACTGGATTATAGTGATGTTTATATATCCTGGTAAACTTCCTAGCAATCATCAAATCATAATTTAAAGAGGATGAATCATATAACATGTTAAATATATCTCAAAAACGTTTTAAAAAGAGTAACTGATTGTTAAATGAGGGTTTGGTTATTTCTTTAAAGTACTTGAATTTTGCATGTATGTTAAATGCTAAGGTTTTTTTCCCAGAGTGTCTAAGAGGACAGAGTCCTGTTTTATGAATCTCCTTTTCCTTCCTGAGGAGACACAGTCCGTCTCAGTGAATCCTAATGGGAGAAAGGCATGAATGAGCTAGGGACAGCTCCTGGTCACTGAGAGGTAGCCTCCTCTTTCTTACCTGGATGGTAGGGTGTTGGGAGGGTTGGTGTTGCTGCTTCCTTTTCCCCGTGCCACCCCCATTCCAGCTCTCCCTTCTGCTCTCCAACCCCACTGAGCTGGATCTACATGCTGTTCCGTGTGTGCTGTCCATCAGGAGAGCAGAACTCTTGTCCTGTAACCCTGTGTCCCTCAGAAGGCTTAGCAAGGCTGTTGCACATCCTCTGCAGCTGGATTTATCTGCTTTTAACTCTGCAGGTGTAAAGTCACTGGGACACAGCTCCTAACAGACAGGACTTCCCATAGAGGCTCTCAGGGGTAAGAGGCCAGGGCAACCAGGTGTAAGGAAGAGAATGGAGCAGATGTCTGCAGAGTGGGCTTTTGAAGTTGACTGCTGGGTATCTTCATCTTTGGAAACCACAGTTTTGTTTATTCACTATTTCCTCTGCACTGTTTCCTCCATTTTTAAAGATGATAAAATAACAAAATGTGGCAAACACTTTCAGATCCATGGAAACAGTATGTTGACATGTTTGAAAATGGGATGGCAGAAGGAGAAAAGACAAATTGGTCCATTCAGATAGATGTACTCCGGGCATGGACATGTTAATTTGATTCACTAGAGTTACCTTTTAGCTATCTGTATGTCTTCCATAGGTTGATACCTTAAGTAAAGATTGACTTGAACAATAAAAATAAAATAGATTTATTTTTACAAAAATTTGTTTTTATTTGTTTCATCATAGGGACCATCTACTCCTGTGCCCTGTGCATTTTACAGACTAAGAAGTTGAGTTCCAGACAGGGTAAAAGAAAAAATCTCTATCAGATGAGCCTGGCTGGTGGTGGCACAGGCAAGACTGCAGCCCAGTGAGGTGTCCACAGAGGTCAGCCTCTGACCACCAAAGCCAATACCAGCAGGACGTGCAGGTGGGGAGCCAAAGTGGAATGACTTTATTTCTGCAGACACCTAGAAGATCACAGGCTGAGGGGTAAAAATAAAGCTTGTTTCCTGACAGAAGAAATCTTGTCAGACAATCCAATTTCTCCCTGCCTGGGAGCTGGCTCAGCTACCTTAAGGAAGCAGCCTGCCTGGTGCTGCTCACATACATGGTTCTGCAGGACCACGAAGGACCTCTCTTTGGGGGCAGATTCACTGTCATCTTTGGCCTGGGTGTCTCTGGAGCTCCTCCCGCCTCTCCCACTCCCAAGATGGGAGTCCTGCCCTAGGGAATATGACCCAGGGAAATGCAAGTCCAGAGCTTCATTTGCTCTTCACTCCTCATTCTTTCATACCAGGTATTTCCCACACGGCTGCCACCCTCTGCCTTCAGATAGGGTCAGTCAGCTCCTAATGATCACCAAACCCACAAGCTAACAAGAACAGACTATGGAGGTTTTCAGCCCTCAACCCTGCAACCTAGCTCTGAGGGTAGGGAATGTTCAGACCCATGTCTTGTCCAGCCTAGCATGGCAATTAAGGGGTACAGACGCATTGACTCACAGTCACCTTCTACTTTATTTGGATGTGGGTAGACAAACTTCCCCCCATCCTTCCTTTAGAAAATGAGTGGGCATGGTGTGTTGTATCAAGAGTGAGCTGCCATAATCTCTAAATAGATGGCTGGTTAGTAGAACACATCACTGGGATGGATTTAGGGCATAGTCAAGGTGTGTGTCTCCATTCTCTTCACCAGAAGAAAACACTCTGGGTCTGAGGCGCCCCTTGAATGCAGGGTGAAAGTTCTAAAGATGCTCACTACCCTGAGCCATGGAGGACAGCTGGAGAGAGGAGCTTGCTCCATTGAAGGATCGCCTGGGGAACTGGGGGGGTTGTCTTTGAATACCCTCTTCTCCTCATTCCTCTGTCTCCTTCAGCAATACAGCAGCACTCACCTTTGCCCTTCTTCTCAAGTTTCATGGTCTTAGGCTTTGAGACCTTGGTACTGTCATGTGTCCCTGTGACCTCCCTGCCCAGGTTCCTCACCTTGCCAAACACTACTTCTACTCCAAGAGCTGCGTGCCCGGCCAGAACCCTTGTGGTGTTTGTCATGACCAGACTCTCCTGTGTAGCTCTCAAGTCTCCTAAGATCTGGCCCCAGACCTTTGGGTCATTTTCCATCATCTAAATCCATGTCAACCTTGGGCAGCATGGTCTTCTCTGTTCCTGGTAAGACAGGAATCCATCTCCCGGGGCTCCTGTGCCTTCCCCGGGGATGTCTTATCTGTTTTCCCACTGACTTCACATAACTTGCTCAGACTTTAGGCCCCCTTCTACTCTTGGTGGAAATGTCACTAACAATCTAGCCCACTCTAGGTGGCAGTGGTGATGTCAGTCACCGGAAGAATGAAGATAGGTTATTAAGCACAAGTGAGCAACTAAGACAAATGTTTCAGCCAAACTACCCAGATTCAAATCCTGGTTCTATCACTTTCTGGCTGCTGACATTTGTGGGGAGCGATTGAAGCTGGAGAGCAATCACACATTTGGGGCTGGAGCAAGGCCATCCCAAGAACAAAGAGCACCCAAGGCAAGCCACATGAACAAGCTGCTCCAGTCCAGAGAACACCAAGTGCCCGAGGCAAGCCAGAGAGCAGGTTGTTAGGCAGAGGGGCATCACGTGACACTGACCTGCAAATGCTATGGTGGTTGAGCAGTTCCTTTCCTCCTCCTAACTGGTGAGAGGGCTCCACCTGCCTTCAGCTTTCTGTATTCTGACTCTTATTTTTATTCTCCATCCTCCCACCATCCTTCCTTCCCTGTTACCTGGAAACTGAAAGCTGCCCTGGACTTGGCAGACATTAACCAAGTTACTTAATGTTTCAGTGTCTTAATATCCCTCTTTTATTTATTTATTTTTTATTTAAAGAGAAAAAAAACAGAAAAAGGATAGAAATATTACAGAATTAAAAAAAAAGATAAACAGTAAGAAATCACTAGTTGATAAATTACATATTGTTCTTTTAGAAATAGCTGTTCAAGTTACAACATTAAAGCACACAAAGCAGACACTCAAGCAGTGAGAGTGCAAACAGATCTGTTCAACAATCCAACAAGAACCTAGAAATATAGTTATCAATCCCACACACCTAAACATACATGCAGCTATATCTTTTATAGCGCTTCCTATTTCCTCTTTTTTACAATAGCAATTATACATTTTTAAAATTTTATTTAAAGAGAAAAAAAAGCAAAACAGAAAAAAGGATAGCAACAATACATTATTCTAAAAGAAAGAAAGAAAAAAAAAGGCAAATGAGAAAAAAACCCCACTAAGAAATCACTAGTTTATAAATTACATATTGTCATCTTGGATGTAGTTGTTCAAGTTACAATGTTAAAGGGTACATAGTAGATATTCAAACAGTCAGATCAGATTACCAACAGTTCTGCTCAAAGATCCAACAAAGATTCAGCAATATTGTCATCTATTTTACACACTCACAATACATGCAGTTATATCCCTTAGAGCACTTTCTTTTCCTCTCTTTTTTACAATAGCAATTACACATTTTGGTTTTATTACACTTGTAGTTCTTATTTACTTTTTATACTAGAGACATAATATGATATTTATAAATATGATTCTTATTTATTTCACTAATGAGGATAGTCTCAAGTTGTCTCCATTTGCCTATGAAGGCCTCAAGATCATCCTTTTTTATAGCTGAGTAATATTACATTGTATAAAAATGCCACATCTTTTTCATCCACTCTGCAGTTGATGGGCATCTTGGTTGTTTCCAGAATTTAGCTATCACAAATTGTGCAGCTATGAACATGGGTGCACATATATCACTGTGATATGAACTTTTCAGTTCTTCAGGGAAAATACCCAGGAGGGGAATAGCTGGATTGAATGGGGCTTCTAATCCTAGTCTTCTGAGAATTCTCCATATGGATTTCCATAATGGTTGCACCAGTCTACATTCCCACCAACAGTGGAGCAGTGTTCCTTTTTCCCTGCAGCCTCGCCAACATTTGTTATCAGTTGATTTCTTGATGGCAGCTATTCTTTCCGGAGTGAGGTGGAATCTCAATGTTGTTTTAATTTGCATTTCTCGAATGACCAGTGATGGTGAACATTTCTTCATGTATTTATTTGCCATTTGTATATCTTTCTCTGAGAACTGTGTGTTCATCTCAGATGCCCATTTTTGGAAAGGGTCTTTGAATTTGGGGGGCTTGATGTTTTTTAATTCTTTATATGTTCTGGACACAAGTCCTTTGTCTGAGGGGTTGCTGGCTAAAATTCTTTCCCACTCTGTGGGTTTTCTTTTCACTCTGTTGGTGATTTCCTTTGAAGTGCAGATACTTTTCAATAATATGAGATCCCATTTGTTGATTCTTTGAAGTGTTTCCCGTGCAGGTTGCATTTGGTTCATGAATTCTCTGCCTACCCCTATGTCTCCAAGACTTCTACCTACCTTGTCTTCCAGTAAATTTAGTGTTTCTGTTTTAATATTGAGGTCTTTGATCCATTTAGACTTTAATTTTGCGCATGGTGATAGGCTTGGATCTATTTTCAGTCTTTGGCATGTAGAGAGCCAATTTTTCCAACATCATTTATTAAAGAGACTATTCTTCTTCCAGTGGACATATTTAGCCCCTTTGTCAAATATCAGGTGGCTAGGTATCTTTGTAGTTGTGCTTGCATCTTCTAATCTGTTCCACTGATCCTCAGGTCTATTTCTTTGCCAGTACCAAGCTGATTTTATCACTGTGGCTTTATAGTACTGTTTCAAGTCAGGAATTGAGATGCCTCCTGCCTTGCTTTTGTTGCCTAGAATTGCCTTTGCTATTCTAGGTTTCTTCTGTTTCCAAATGAATTTTAGTAGTGTTTTATCTAGATCTGTGCGGTATGTCAATGGTATTTTGATTGGGATTGCCTTAAATCTGTATAACAGTTTTGGGAGTATGGCCATTTTCACAATGTTGGTTCTTCCTAACCAAGAGCAAGGAATGTCCTTCCATTTTCTAATATCCTCTTCAATCTCCTTTTTCAGTGTAGTATAATTTTCAGCATATAGGTCTTTTACATTTTTAGTTAGGTTGATTCCTAGGTATTTCATTTTTTATATGTTATTATAAAGGGTGATATTTCCATAATTTCTCTCTCAGTGAATTTTTTGTTTGTGTACAGGAATGCTATTGATTTTTGAGCATTGGCTTTGTATCCAGCTACACTGCTGAACTTGTTTATTACCTCTAGTAGTCTTTTAATGGAGATTTTTGGGTCTTCTATATAGAGCATCATGTCATCTGCAAATAGTGATAATTTAACTTCTTCCATTCCTATCTTTATTCCTTTTATTTCTCTCTCTTGTCTGATTGCCCTGGCTAGTGGTTCCAGAACTATATTGAAAAGAAATGGTGATAGTGGACATCCTTGTCTTTTTCCTGATTTTAAAGTGAAAGTTTTCAGTTTTTGTCCATTTAGTATAATGTTGGCTGTTGGTTTGTCATAGGTGGCCTTTATAAGGTTGAGGTATATTCCGAGTTTCTGAAGGGTTTTTATCATGAACGTGTGTTGGACTTTGTCGAAAGCTTTTTCTGCATCTATTGAGATGACCATGTGGTTTTTGTTTTTGGCTCTGTTATTACATTTATTGTGGTGTATTACATTTATTGATTTGCATATGTTAAACCATCCCTGAAATCCTGGAATGAACCCCACTTGGTCATGATGCATAGTCTTCTTGACAATTTGCTGCATTCTATTTACCAATATTTTGTTGAGAATTTTTGCATCAATGTTCATTAGTGAGATTGGCCTATAGTTGTCTTTTTTGGTTGGATCTTTCTCTGGTTTTGGTATCAGAGTAATACTTGCCTCCAGGAACGATTTAGGGAGGATTGCTTTCTTCTCAATTTCATTGAAGAGTTTAAGAAGTATTGGTATCAAATCTTCTCTAAATTTCTTGTAGAATTCAGCTGTGAATCCATCCAGACCTGGGCTTTTCTTTGTTGGTAAGTTTTTAATTACATTTCAATTTCAATAGCTGATATTGGGTTGTTCAACATTGCTATATCTTCTTGGTTGTGCTTTGGTAGTTCATATGTTTCTAGAAATCTGTCCATTTCCTCTTCACTCTATGTGAGTAGAGATTTTCAAAGTAGGTATTCATGATCTTTTGAATTTCCATGGGATCTGTAGTAATTTCTCCCTTTTCAGTTCTTATTGCATGAATTTGGGATTTTTTCTTTCTTTCTCTTGATAAGGTTAGCTAGGGGTTTGTCAATTTTGTTTATTCTCTCAAGAAACAGCTTTTTGATTCATTAATTCTTTGTGTTGTTCTTTTAGTTTCAATTCCATTGATTTCTACTCTAATCTTTATAATTTCCTCTCTTCTATGAGCTTTGGGTTTAGCTTGCTCTTCTTTTTCTAGAAGCTTGAGATGGAGCCTTAGGTTGTTTATTTGTGCTTGTTCTGTTTTCTTGATATGAAAATTTATTGATATATATATTTCCCTCTTATGACCACTTTCATTGCATCCCACAGATTACAGTATGTTGTTTCTATATTTTCATTGAATTGTAGGTATTGCTTTAGTTCTTCTTTAATTTCATCTGAAGTCCACTGCTTGTTCAAAAGGCTTTTATTTAATTTCCATGTATTTATGCAGGTTTTACAATTTCTTTTGCCATTAATTTCCAATTTCAGTGCACTATGGTCAGATATTATGCATGGTATGATTTCAATACCTTTGCATTTACTTAAGAATGCTTTATGGGATAATGTATGGTCTATTTTTGAGAATGTCCCATATGCAGCTAAGAATGTGTATTCTGATGTGGTTGGTTGTAAATGTCTACTAAGTCCAATTGCTCACAGGTATGATTCAGTTCTGTTATTTCTTTGCTGACTTTTTGTCTAGTTGATCTATCTCTTTGTGACAATAGGCTATTAAGATCTCTTCTTAGGAGAGAGAAGACAAGACGGCCAATCAGTGAGCAACAGAATACAAAGCCTCCTGGGTGAAACAATTCATAAGCCAAAATAAAACACCCTGGAGAGACCCAGACAGAGGGATGGATCCTCTTGACACAGGAAGAAATTAAAATGTAAAAAAGCTCATCAAATACTTCGGGACTACAACTGAAACAGCTAAAAACTATGGGACACAGTGTTTTCATGATGACCTGCCAAGCTTGCACCAGCTTGAATCTGCGCTGGCTGGAAGAGCCGCCCAAACTCATTCCCATCGCCACTCACAGGAAACACAGCAACGCTGAAGTCAAGGGTTGGTGAGCCCAACAGAGAGTGGAGAGCAGAGCCGGTGGAGAGACATTTATTGATCCACGGTCAGTGCTGGGAGTGAGACCCCCCCGCAAAGGAAAGGCATGACCAGGTGGGCAACATGTTGGAATTGGGCAGGAGAAGCCTGAAGTGGGAGTGACAGTGACTCCGGTTGGTTGCTCCCTCCCCAGAGCAGATTCATGTGATTTGCTTGGACTGGGCTGTGCCCCTGGCCGGGACCCAATGAGCCATCCCAGATCGATTCCCTGACCTTGCACACACCTGAAGTTTGGCTGGCCCAGTGGTGAGGGGCAGGCATACACAGCCTGCTTACACCTCAGTGACAAGAGCAGGCAGGAGAGGGTGGAGTTCCCTTGCCAGTGTGCTTCAGAGGAAACGTGGCCAACAGGGAAGAGGGCTGGGACCTGCACTGTAACCTATGTGGAGGAAGCCAGGGCAATGACAGGAGAGAGAGGCAGGAGGAGGCCCCCAGCCCAGAACCCTGAGAGCCCTGATCCAGGAGAAGGAAAAACAAGGGAGACTGAGGGTGGCAGACACGCAACATCAGACATGGCTTCAATGGACATTAAGAGATATCTTCGGGACCTTGTAGACGAGCTCAAAACTGAAATATTAAAGCAGGTAAAGCAGGATATGAGTAGAATAATAAAAGAAATGCTCTCAGGAAGCATCTCTCAGGATGATACAGACGGAAGAAGGGAGGAACACAAAAAAAGGAGAGAAACAGTCGATAAAGAATATAAAGAAAATATAGAATACATGAAGCAGATTCAAAGAGACTATCAGGAAATTAAAAACTCCATTGAAAGCTGGCAAAACTCCTTAAAAGAAACTAAGGATAGACTATCAAATTTGAAGACAAGTTTGCAATGTGTGATCATGAAAGGAAAGATCTCTTAAAAATAACAAGGAAACAGGCAGTAGCAATACAAAGGCTAGAAGATGACAAGACAACCTACAATTTAAGAATAAGAAATGTGAATGAAGAAGCAGGAATACACACAGGTGAATTACAAAGGCTATTCATGGAAATAATTAAGGAAAACTTCCCAAGCATGGGAGAAGAAAATGACATGTGGTTGTGTGAGGCATACACAACTCCAACCACCTACAACTAGAGCAGATCTACACCCAGACATATAATAATCAAGATACCAGAAATTCAATATAAAAACAGAATACTAAAAGCCATTAGAGAAAAGGAACAGGTTACCTGTAAAGGTAAGGCCATCGGAATCATGGCTGACTTCTCGACACAGACCATCAGATCAAGAAGAGCTTGGAGCGAAGTGTTCCAAGCCCTGAAAGAAAATAACCTCCAGCCCAGATTGATGTACACTGCAAAACTGTCACTAGAAATTCTTGGAGAAACAAGATGCTTCCATGAGAAAGAGGAACTGGGTGAGTTTGTGACCACCAATCCAACCCTGCAGAGAATGCTGAAGGACATTCTAGAGAGAGAGAAAAAAAAAATACCAGGATTTTAGGAACAGTGGCAGAAAGGCCTCAATGAGTGGGCCAGGCAGTAGAATGAAGGAAAAAACTAAACAAAGGCAGAAAAGTAGCATAGCAGAAATGAGGCAGAGAAGGATAACTAGAAACTCTAACATAGATGGCCTTGATAGTCTATATTGTTAATAGTGCACCAGGATTTAAAACACACATTACTTACAGTACTCTGCTTAGATGTATTATATTCTGTTCCAGTCATTCTACCTGTGCTAGATTTGAGGGCACAGACAGTAATCCTGAAAATAACAGGATATAGTATGGTAATCATCCTTAATTTCCTATTAACTTAATCTAAAGCTTCATAAAACCTACACAGTTTTACCAAGACTGATTGTAGTCAAATCTGGTTTGTTGGATTGCTGTTTTGTATTGATAGATTTTATTCAAAGCTGTTATGATTGATAGTATCAAGTCTGAGAGTATAGGCAACTGCACTTAAGATGACAAGATCCACTAGAATATCCACTCTGCTTTGATTATTACCTGACTTAGAAGTTTTATACTGTCTACAATGTTTTATTTTTACTAATATTGTTATTTACTACTATACTCAATTATACTGCTATATTCATTTATGCCTGATGATATAGACATTCTATTGAAGATAATAAAAAACAACACAGTAGTCATTGTAGATCACCTTGTACTGTGGTTTTATACATCTTTTTGGTTTCATGTTTTTATAGGAATTTATTTTGTTTTGTCTTGCTAAGTTTTGTTTTTCCCTCTAATAAGAAAGGATAGAACTACATGTAGAGATTCATGCATGCATAGTTGTTTACAGTCTCACTGTTTGACTATCTACTTTGTATGCTTTAATTTTGTAACTTCAACAGCCATTTCTGTGAGGGTAATATGTAACTTATTAACTAGTGATTTCTTATTGTTTATCCTTTTTTTAATTCTGTATTATCTTTACCCTTTACATGCTTTTGTTTCTCTTTAAACAAACAAAAAAAGAAACATCCAAGAATTCAAAATAAAGATCAAAAATGAAGATTAAAAAAAGATCTGTTATAATTGTGTTCTTGTGTATTTGGTTTTTCATGTCCATTAGTATCTGTCTTATATAGTTGGGTGTGCCTGTATTTGGTGCATATATATTTATTATTGTTAGTTCTTCCTCTTGAATTTTTCCACTAACAAGTATGTAGTGACCTTCTCTATCTATGTTAATCATTTTAGGTTTGAAGTTCACATTGTCTGCAAATAAATAGCTACCCCTGCTTTTTTCTGGGTTCCTGTTGCATGGAATACTGTTTTCCATCTTTTGACTTTTAACCTATGAGTTTCCTTTTGGGTCAGATGTGTTTCTTGTATACAGCATATTGTGGAATCCTATTTCTTGATCCATTCTGTCAATCTATTTCTTTTTATAGGTGAATTGAGGCCATTTATATTTATGGATATCACTAACATGTACTGGCTCAACTTTGCCATGTTATGTTCCAGTTGTTTCTTTCTGCTTTTCCCCTTATTTAATTGCTTATCCTACCTTGTGTTTTCTTTCTGTTGCTGTTTTGGGGACTGTGGTCATTTTATCTCTGTCTAGTATGTCTTTCAGTACTCTTTCTAGGGTTGGCTTGGTGGACATGAATTTCTTCAGTTGTTCTTTGTCATGGAAGTATCTTGTTTCTCCATTAAATTTGAATGAAAGTTTTGCTGGGTACGTCAGTCTGGGTTAAAGGTTGTTTTCTTTCAGGGCTTGAAATATCTCACTCCAAGGTAGTCTTGACTTGAAGGTTTGTGCTGAAAAGTCTGCCGTGATTCTAATGGGCTTTCTTTCATAGGTGAGTTGTGTTTTTTCTCTGACAGCTTTTAGTATTCTGTTTTTATGCTATATGTCTAAGATCTTAATTATTATGTGTCTGGGTGTGGATTTATGTTGATTGTGACTGTTTGGTGTTCTAAATGCCTCACTTATCTGCATATCAGATTCTTTCCCCATGTTTGGGAAATTTTCTGCTATTATTTCTGTAAATACGTATGTCATTTGCCTGGACTTCTGTATCGTCACTAATGCCCCTTATTCTTATATTGTTGCTCTTGGCATCATCATGAAGCTTCTGGATTGTCATTTCATGCTGCTTTTTTATTTTAAAAGTTTTATCTTTTCCTGATCACTAATTGTGATCCTGTCCTCAAGGTCTGAAATCCTATCCTCAGCTTCCTTTAGGCGGTTTTGCATGCTTTCAATAGAATTTTTTGTTTCTTGGATGTCTCTTTGAGTTTGTTTCATGAATTCTGCTTGTTTTCTATATTGTTCATTCAAAGTTTCAGTCAGTTTCCCATGCCCATGTACTTTTTTCTCTAGTTCTTCTTTAGCTGCATTCAACAACTCCTTTACTAAAGTTGTTATTTCTATCTTTACATGGGAGAGTACTTCTAATTTGATTTCCTCTATAGCATGATGGAGTTGTGTTTTTTTATCTTACTTGCTATATTTTCAGAGATTCCTGGTGTGTTACTTTTGGGGTCCTCTATTTCAGTGTCTCCTATACTTGCTTCTGGTGAACTATATGTCTGAGACTGCATTTTGCTTTTCCGTTTTGTCATTTTCACTCTGCCTGATGTTTTCTGTGTAAGAAGGGATTTAATATCCCTCTTTATGTATTGTGCAAGATAATCATACTTGTCTCATAGACTTCATCTTTGTAACAGTACCTGGAATATAATAAACACTATAGGCATTATTATTGTACAGTAATGCATATTATTATTTGCAATCTTCATAACAGCACTGAAAGGTGAGAATTCATATTTTCATTTTACAGATAAGGAAAGTGAAGTTCAGAGAGACTGTCCAAGGTCAAGATAGTATTTTAACTCTGGTCTGCTTGCTAGAAGGGCATCATGGGCTAAGAAAAAATATTCATCAACATCTGCTTTTAATTTCTATAGCACATATGGATATTTGCCCAGTTTAACATTCAAGTGCCTGCTGAGTCTCCCTGCATATATGCCCATTTAGCTGACTGTGACTCACTGCGGGGTTGTGCAGAGATGGCTGGGAAGGGATTAGGGCACAGGTGGATCCTGTGAGACATGACACACACAATTAACATGGGAAAGTTGCTCAGCAGGAGACCCGGCTTCTCCCACTGAAAAGGCCAGACCTCAGCCTCCCAACAGACTGCTGCACCATCAAAGCTTCCACCAGCCAAGCACAGGATCCCAGTAGGGCCTTTGAGACTTCCTTCTTTGCAGGGTCACATAAAGTCCTTTAGCAACCACAGGGCCAAGAGGTCAATCAGTCAGGATAGCATCAGGATATCACCTTGTCTGCCCTCTGTGAGCTGCTCGGAGATTCTACCTTTATATTTCTTTAGGTGTTAGTCACCAGGTGTGGCCACAGGAGATGGAACCCAAAAAGAAAAGTTACATTCTATTCACAGGTCCTAGAGGGACAGAGAAGGGGTCACCTGAGAAGGGATACAGGAAAGGTAGGGAGGAGACAGTGAGGACTGCAGGAAGGTGATTTTTCGGGGGCCAGGAGTGAATACATGAGCAAAGGTGTGAGCAGATTCCTTGGTTCATTTGTGCTCTGAGGTCACAGTCAGGGACTGAGGCAGGGGTCATCCTCATTACCAGGTGTGCCTGTTTGCCTGACAGGGTGCCCACAGCCTGTTTGCGGGGATGTTGAATCAGCAGGAAAGTAAGAGCTTTTAAAGTTTACAATACCTGGCGCCACACTGCTTGCCCACCAGGTACAGGTAACTGGTAAAAACATTAGCACTGCTAAAGCTACAGAAAGATGAGTGAGGGGACAGTCAGTTTTTGGGGGTCAGAGTTGCAGGTGAACTCTTTTCTTACAAGGCCTTATCAGGAATGTCACCTCATGATGGCAAGATGGCTGCTGAACTCCCATACTTCACATCTGAGAAAGATGTGAACCTTATAGTTTTCATTTGCTTTCTGGGTATTTTCTGTCCTTGTCTTACCTCTACCCTTTATCCAGGAGACTGACATATACGGAGTTTGTGTCCAGATTTTGTTTGGCATAGGCCCACACGGAATGTACCATTAAGTGTGATTATCAACCTAATTGAATAAGAAACACCTACAAATTAGTAATGTACACTCTGGGATGTATCTATGAGGTGTTTCTAGGGAGACATATCCTGACTGTGGATAGCACCATCGAATATTCCTATAGCCCAGATGGAATGAAAGGGGGAAAATGAGGGAATTGGTTTATGTTGGAAAAGCTCTATGTATCTTGAGTATCTGTGTCTTTTCTCACACAGATTTCTAACAGACAAATGTCAGCAGCTCTCCAGGGAGTCTCCACGCCTCCAGTCTCAGGTTGGTGCTGCATTCTAGATCCATCTCCCGGCTTTTTGGGCTGAGTGGCTACTGGGTCCTCTGGTTCTCCAGTGTATAGGTGGTTATTGTGGACTCTCCTATCTCTGATCATGTAAGGTTCTCTAATAAATAAACCCCTTGCATCTTTTCTGTTGCTCTAAAGAACACTAACTGAGGAGTCTCAGCAGGAGAGAGGAGGGAGAATGAGGTGAGGGTCCCTGTCCCTCTCACTGGGTCTGCCTGGGGTTGGAAGCCACAACTCTGTTCCAGGAAGCTCCACACTATGGTACAGCTCTCTCCTTGGAGTTGCTTCTTCCCCCAGGTCCTGCGGGTCTAGGGCTGGGAGCAGCACTGGTGTTACAATCAGGATCCGTCTGTGTGCTGCACTACCTATGTTGCCCCAGGTCCCTGCCCACATCTTTGCAGATAATCCTTTTCCTTTCCTGAGTCAGCCTAATCTGAGTGCTCCCTCTGTTTGCCCATGGGGCCTCAGTGTTTCCTCCCTCTTCTAGAGACCTCCTTTTATGTTCTTGGGCCACTGCTGGTCATATCATCACTTTTAGATAGAGAGGAGGCTGGAGAAGCAGGAATTTGACTCTCTCAACCTCCATAAAGGAAGACTACACGGCTTGGGAATCTCTGCTCAGTTAGCCAACCTTGATATTTACTATCAACAGCAAAGGCATGGGAGAATTAAACAGACTTCCCTGCTCGAGACAGACCCTCCTACAAGGTCTGATTGAAACATACAATGTTTAATTTTTTAGTAATTTATGATAATAAAAAATGCATTATCATTAACCTCCCTCACAATAGTCCCCCTCACTTTGAACTCACTTATCCTGTCCTCCTTGGTGCTTTGTAAAGCAGCTCTGGAAATCTTTAGTATCTTGAGTTGCACTGTCATGGCTGCCTTGCTATCTTGAACTCAAAACTTTTACTCTTCATGGTCATTTTGACTTCGGGGAAGAGCCAGAAGTCTCATAGTCAGCAACTAAGGAGGATGAGGACACATTGCCGAGTTTTCATGAGCCCTGCCTTCCCCTGGACAGTGCTCAGAGCAGCAGGTTGTGTTTTTAACCATTCCTCAGGAGGGTGCTCCTCCCTCATGCTCCTTGCCCTCTGGTCTCTGTGGGCTAAGTGCTGGCCTCTCGCAATAGGCAGCCAAGCACCTGGTTAGGTGTTGAGTTAGGAGGAAGCTTAATATTTACCTGACCTTGGCCTGACTATGTGATTGGAGTTCATCTGAGACAAGCATATCATGTGATCACTCAGACACAAATGTTCACAGGACTAGGAGCTAAAGCCCTAGAAAGAGCTCCCTCTTCCAAAGCTCAAGTCTCCCGTCCCACATTTACCCCACCCTTCGGAGGGGCGCAACAAAGACCTCTCACCCACACCCTTCTCAGGTAGGTAAGAGCCTGGCAATCCTGGCTGAGGCCTCATCTTTTCCAGGTTATAGATTCTCAGTTCTTATAGCTTCTGATTCCTGCAATGCAAAGAGGTCTCAGAGTGGCTGCTTTTTCTTTTTCCATTTTAAAGAGAGATTTAAACCATTCCCCACCAAGTATATCAGATCCCAGAATTGGAGTTCCAGAATCTTCCTGACTTGTGGCCATGCCTCTGCCATCACTGTACCCACTCTTCCAGCCTGAGGGGCTGGTGCAAAAAACAGCAAGGACACTTTCCTGCCCCGTATGCTTGCTCTGCCCTGCCGGTTGCCAGCCCACGTAGCTCAGGCTGGGCTGGGAGCCCTGCATCTGACTCACACGAAGCTCTCCCACTGATCAAGGGCCATTGATGGAAAGAGTGGATTTAAGGAGGATCAGCAGCACCCAATTAAGACCATGTGCTGTTCACTGAGAGGGTGGTAATGAGGAACACCTCTGCAGTAGCACGTCCTCCAATCAGTTTGTGCAAATATATTACTAACCTCCCAAAGGCAAATTAAAAACTAGCCCTCCATGAATATCTCTGATAAGCTGCAAGTCTAGATAAGCTGCAAGTCTAGGGAGTCACTTAAAGATGGAAACACACATCCTACATGGGAGGTGTCAGCTCCTTGGTGGGTCCAGCCTACAAAGATGGGGTTCATAGAAAGGATATCATCTTGTGGGTGGGGTGTTCAGGAAGAGATGAGTGGGTTGTTAGGGAGGAAGTTTAATTAGAAAGAACCTGGTGTGAGGATCAAGCTAAAGAGATGTGGCAGGCATGTTGGTACTTGAATTCTGAGGAAGGGTCTGGTGGCTGAGCGGGGTGCAGTTTACCTGGGCAGCTCACCTACCTGAATAGCTCACCTACTCTGGCTTAGCTGGTGTTCGCATTGGACATGACCTTGAGGCGTGTAAGTCTATCTGCCTCAATGTATGGATGAAGCAGCAAGTGTGCCCAGGGGCTAAGCAATTCATGCAAAGTACACTGCTAATACATAAGGGAGCCGGACAGCAAGGCAGGGTGTCTGACTCCATAGCTTGTACTCTGTTCTGAAGCTGCGTCATTGTTCTTTCGGTGTATGTTGCATCCAGGCGACACTGTCAAGCACTCACTCAGTAAGCATCTGTGATAGATGAGACATTGTGCTAGCCACTCAGAACAAATACAAAGATACCCCCAACACACACACACACACACACACCAGCAGCTCACGGCATTGCAGGAAAGGTGAGTGTGAATAAATGTAAGTAACAGAGTGTGGGCTGTGAGAGGAGGCAGTCATGAGTGTGCTGTGAATATGGAGGAGGGCACTGGGATTAGGGACAGTTTCACAAAGGATGCCCAATAAGACCATTCACTTTTAAAAACTGTCAAGCTTTCATTTAATCCCATTGTGCTGGCAATAGCCCAAACACAAAAGAAGGGTACTGTGGGAGAATGTGAAGAACATGGTGTGTGTGGGCTTCAAGGCCCATGAATATGTCCTGGAACTTCTTCGGCACACTTCCTAACTGCATGGCCTCGGGCAGTGACATCTCCTTGTCCATGTGATGGGCTGATACTGCAGAGGGTTGTTGGCAGGCTGAAATGAGAAAGCACAGCTCATGCCTTTGGCACCCAGAAAGCCACCGTCATTGTCAGCTTTGTGTTACACTTGTGCAAATTCTGGGATCTGTGACTCCAGCTGTCTCAGAATAGTGATTTTGCTGCAGACCTTTGCCTGCCTCCACTGACATGGTCAGCAGCTTCTGAATTCACAGCCTCAGAAGGCATCCACACGCAGCTTCCCCAAAGAGAGACAGCTGCTGGGAGAACTGCTGCTTGCAAAAATTCTGATGTGCTTCTCCCTCGCCTGGGCCTGTGTGTTAATTAGGAAGACTGCATACATGAACACTTGGCTTTCTCTTCTGCTTTTCTTTTTTCATCTCTGTCTCTCTTTCTTTAAAAGCTCTTTCAATCAGAGCTGTGGGTAAATGTGCAAGGTCTTGCATCCTGCAAAGATATGTTAAGAATCTGAAGGAGGTACAGCCTCCTTTGATCCCTGCCTCTACAGTCCTGCATTTTGTCCTCTGTTCCCAGTGCCCAGATGGCCTGGATGGCTGTTGGGATAGCTCTCCTGCTTTCTGATCCCACCGGAGCCTGGGCCTAATGAGTTTATGCAGATTTGGAAAGGACAGGCCTGGCTGGCTGACTCTAAGGCAGCATCCAGGTAAGGCCTACAGCCACAGATGTGCAGAGCTCATGTGCTGGTTCTGCTGTTTACTCCCAGCCCTGGAAATTGCCCTCAGGAGCACAGGTGAGGCTGGGTGTGAGCACCACAGGATGTGAATGGTGTAAAGGAATGTGGGGGCAGGGTTCCAGACTGGCACCATCAATTGTGCCCTCCACTGTTTATGATTATAGTAATCAAGAGTGGTTGTGTTTGACTCATTCTTCCTCATGCAACCCTCAATGCCTGATTTAGCATTTTCTTGCATCCTGTGAGAAGAAAACTCACCCCATAAGGCATTAATTACACATGTGTGTTTCACTGATGATTTACGATCTGTCATAAGCACTCTATGTTGCACAGTACTTGGCATTTTATGAAAAACAAAAAGTGTGTCCATGCATGTGTATGTGTGCACAGACAGAGAAAGAGACAGAGGAAGAAAGAAAAACTTCTATCAAGGTCTTTCCCCTCCTGTCTTCTCAGTATTGGGCCATCTCAGTTCCTTTCAGAGCTATTTGCAAATGAGGCAGCTCTCTGCTCCTTTCCACAGCACATGAGCGCTTCTACTTTCCCACACCCAAGAGGGTCAATTCATAGTTTGGTTTGCCATAGAAAATCAGTAGAGTACCTTTAGCTCACCAAGGAAAATCACCCCAAAGGACTTTAATCTGCCCCCCAAATAGACATGGAGTGGCCATCTTGTAAACATAATGGAACCAGTCATAGAGAATCAGCTTTTCCAGTGCAAATATGTGGAAGGCCTTGAGCTGCACAGCACCTTCCTTGGAGCAGTGGAAAAGCAGAGCTTGCTTCCCCAGCTCCCCCACCTGGAGTGACCACCGGCGCAGCTCCCTGCACCTGTGGTGCCATGGATGAAGCTGGCGTGGGCAGGTGCTCAAGGACCAAGCTAAGCAGGGAAGCACTCCTGTCCCCCACCTGCACAGACAGACGGACACCCCGTGGGCCTCCAGCAGGGGCTGCAACCCATTCCCAAATCTTCCTGGTGTGGAGTGGGGAGTTTGCACAGGCACAGGAGATATTTGTCCATGGTGGGAGGGAACTGTCCATTCAGCTCACAGACTGCTACAGCCTTCAACCAAGAAATGAAACACTCTAATTAGTCCATGAGAATTTAAATTGAAAGAAAAGAAGTTGGTGGCTGAAATGCTTTACAGGGGTCATACTTTGGCTTGCTTTAGAGAAACCGAAGATCTAGTTTTTTTTTTTTATCAGAACTAAAGCTTATGACCAGCTCATTTCAGGGGTTTACTTGAATTTGATATGTGTATGCATGTAGTTTTCTATAATAGCAGCATGTATATTATTATACATAGCACCATAATACAGCAACACACATAAAAATATCTAGATATAGACTTAGATACATGTGGTTTCCATAACACGTCAGATTAAGGATATCCACACCCTCCCCAGCTTTCTATAGGTGCCTTGTTTGTGTCACAAGGCGATAATTAGAGAAACTGGCAGACTAGAAAGCAGCCCCTCAGTGCAGCTGCTTTGGGAAGAGAGGACACAAATATGGATTTCCTGGAGGTTTAGCTGATTGTAGCTAAGCAACACACTGCCAACTTCTGGCATCCCCTTGTGGCTTTCTGAAATCCTCTTTCCACAAACAGCTGTCCAGTCGCAGCTCTGCAGGGACTGCACGTCATAAAACACCACGGGCCTGAGCCCTGGGCTCCTGACCTGTCTGCCTCACCACAACACAGCTGACCTAGTTGATGACACCAAAGCCTCCGCCAGCAGTGGTCCTCAGCAGAGACGTCTGTCTGTCTGGTGGAGGTGGTGCAGGGCCAGGAGGAGTGAGAATCACCTCCCTTTGTCTCTGCTACCAAAAAGCAGGACTGCTCTACCCATGTGACTCCTCTTCTCTGGGGCTGCATTTCCTGTGGGGTTAATTACACCAACCTGAATTTCAGGGAGTCTGAGTTAATTGCCAAACACTTCACAATTATCAGGGGCTCACGAGGTGCTTCACGACCATAAAGCATCACGTCTAATTATTGTTCATAATCATAAAGATCCAGAAGCACTGAGCTCCCTTAGCAACCTTAACAAACATACAGCCTCTCTCTCTCTGACTTTTTCATTGCAATATTAAATGTAGCTCATAAACCTGTCATATTATCAGGCAAATATTTATTTTTACCAGCTGAGGTAAGTAGGCAGCACTGGCAGAATGATTTTTTTAGACCCTCCAAAAGATCCACTTCTGATAACATAAACAGATTGCCACAGCTCTCAGCCACCTTACCTTGCTTGGTCTGCAGTAGCAAAATTTTTATCAGATAGATGTCATAAGGACATGAAATGGGACCTTATTTTTAGAGCTTGTCAGTAAGACTAGAACTAGGTGAGTGAGAGTATTACCAACACAGTAGTAGCATACCCCTAAATAAGCAGTATAGGAAAATCTGAACCGTTAATCAATTGAAATGCTGATTTACCGGGAGATGATAGGATGTGTACCAGAAATAAAGCACAAGGCTATGAGCCTTACAAGTCTATCTATTTGGCTAAATGGACTGCTGAAAAATTCACTAGCTCAATATAAAATCTGTCTAATATTATATCAATCTATATCTGTACATCTGCACAGGTAGTAATAGAATGAGTCAAAAGACAGGGACTTTACTTGTATGGAAGTACTTGGAATTCAGCGTATGTCCAGCCTGGGGCAGCCGCAATATGAAGTGTCCCAAAGGAATTGGTTTTAGGTGGTCTGGAGGTCCTGCTGCTGCTAGTGCAGGCTTGGGTGCACTGGTCTTTCCCTCTGGTGGGGAGTGGGTTGGTTGGTTGCCCAGTCAGTAGTAAGTGGGCAGCACTGGGAGAAAGATTCTTCTTCTAAATATTCCTTTCTTTCATCAAGGGTAGGTTGTCTTATGGCTGCAAGGTCAGCAATCAGGGATGCGGTATGATTCAAAAAGTTCCCAAAGAGACCAGGAATGGTGGTGCCTGTAATCTCAGCATGCTGAGAGGCTGAGGCAGGAGGATCCCACATTCAAGCCCAGTCTGGGGAATTTACAAGACTCTGTCTAAAAATAAAAAAATAAAAGAAGAGCTGGGAATGTAGTTCAGTAAGAGGTGCTGGATTCAATCCTCAGTACTGTAAAAAAACAAAAGCAAAACAACAACAACGAAAACTTCCCTCCATCTGGGGATATAGCTCAGTGACACAAGCACTTGCCTGATTAGTTCAAGGTCCTGAGGTCAATTTCCCAGTACAAAACAAACAAAAAACCAAACAACAACAACAAAAATATAAACTTCCTTCAGGAAAAGCTACAGTGCAGGGAACAGAAAGGAGTCTGCAGGTCCAAACCAGATTCCTCACTTACCTACTTCACTAGCTGTGAGACTTTGGGGGAATTCCTTCACCTTATCAGCCCCTAGTGTCCTTTTTTGAAAAATGAGAGACAATTCTAGCGTGTAGCCTAAGAAGTAATTATGAAAATTAAATGAAATATTGGATGTCTCATTCTAGTAGTCACATTGCTTGGCACACAGTGGGTGTTCCATAAATATTAATGATCATTAACACTAATTGATATGAGTGAGATAAGGAGGAGGGACATAGATGGGCAACGAAACAATGTGCAGACTGGAGACATTAAGATTTAGGAACAAGGCACTTTAGTAATCTTTACTGTTTTACATAAGCATTGAAGTATAGGGTTTTCCAGCTAAAATTGGGTTTTTAGACTAAGATTGTCTAGGTTTACACCCTACCCGCCTCTTACAGTCTGCATCAGTTTTCTCACTGGTAAGTGGGAGTGATTACCATAACATCTATCACATAGGTTGTTCTGAGAAGAGAGCGAGTTACATGCAATTTTTGCAACCATAGCCGGCACCTAGTTACGCTGGATAGTGACCATCACTGGGGATACTGTATGTTGTGGATTTGTACGCAATTAGTGAAAGTGTTTCTTAGTGCTAAATAGAGAACATTACTGGTTATTTGTTAAAAGCACAAAACATTTGACCATAAAGTGTTTGGCTGACAACGTAATCTGCAAGCCAACACAAATCATGACCAACTGCCTAAGGGGTACTTGCAGGAATGAAACGTGTTGAAATTAGATGCCCATGTACACTGCTATGGTGACACGGTGACAGCTGAACTGTCACACCTGACTCGTGTTCAGAGTGAAATCCTGGTTTCCAAAAGAATACCAGAGAGACACCAATGTTCAGGATGTGGTAAGAATTCAGGAACGCATCGGCTTACTATAACCCAGAAGTACACAGGGTCAAATAATAAAGAATAAGGATGGAGAATGCTGGACAGTTCTACTTTAAACCAGACAGATGAACTCTACCATTCTCCTGCAGCCACCAATGGTGAGGAAAAGGCACAACCAGGAGAGCTCTGTGGCAGTGCTGGGTCCATGTCTATTGCATGTGGAGTCATTTGTAAGTCAGCACAGTGCTCACACACCGCAAAGCCCTTGCTTTTGTTTTCCTTTTATCAGAATTATATCACCAAAGTTCTAAGGCCTAGGGAAGGTGACAGAATCTGTGCTCTTTACAAATGCACAGGCCATACCTTGGGAGATTGGGAGCTGATTGGGGCAGCCTGGTAGGCTCTGACCTTCTCCTCCTCCAAGTGAATCACACATGAACGCGGAACAGAGCAGCTGCCAACCTGTGGGAAAAGTGGGAGAAAACATTTGCTGGCACTTACCCTGGAGAGGTGCCATCACTTATCTATTAATTTACCCGTCCATGTATTCAACAAATACTTATTGAGCATTTTTTGATGTACCACACTCTACCTAGAGCTCTGCATTATGACAAAGAACAAGACAGAATGGCCCCAGCACTATTGCTAAGGGCTGCGATCAGTTAGTAGGTGTTATAGTAGGGCAGGTTGGGGCACAGACTATTTCTGAACAGAGATTTAGATCTACTAGGGGGACTGAAAAACCAAACTCTCTGCAGAAAGAGAGCCAAATCACCCAAATGCAGCATTTGTTTCAAGAATCGTGAAGTTCTGCCAATGTCTACAAGAATTCTTTACAGGGCTAGCTTATGATGCCCATTTATCTTATGTCTGAGCACAGCTCAGCTGGATGATGCAAATTCCAGCAGTAGCTTGTCATGAGTGTGGGAGGTGCCATGAAGACACAGGCACAGATTCAGACACAGGGCACAGCCTGAGTGCCACCAAAGCTGTAAAGTCTGTGCCCTCTACATATCGCTACAAAGGACACATTATTCTGCAGAGCAGTATAAAGATAACTGACATTTAATAGCAGATTTCAATTTAACATTTTTGAAGAACCTCAAAGGCCTACATGAAAGACTTGAAACACATACAAAAATCCATGCTCAATGGGTCTCCCCACTCCACTGATCACCACATGCCACAATTCTTCTTCCAATTATCTTCCAGGGAACACATGAAGTTTGAAAATGAAGTGGGGATTCAGGCTGTTAACAGTGTTGGGGGGCCTGGACCACCAAATTACTTTTCTTCAAAAAAAAAATTAGTATGGACTTTTTTTTCCCACCTCCTTCACGTCTTCCTCCCACACCTTATTGAGACCCCTTAGCTCTCTGGAGCTTTGCTATCTACTGTTCTCAAAGATGCTTTGGGTTGTATGTATAATATTCAAGTAGGTCATTAGCATTTTCCCCATTTACAGAGAGAAGTCTCTAAAGTCAGAGCGTAAATCTCTGTAGCAACAGAGAGAGGGGAAAGAGAAGGAAATGAATAGCTCCAGAGGAAAATAGCACTGAAAGAATTGAGGTTCATAATTCACACAGATTAAATTACTCATTAACTGCTTGATCTGAAGCGCTGGGCTATTGCTCCATACTTAAAACATCTCTTAAATAAGATTAATTTTTCAAATGACAGGTAATGCCACTCACAAGAGGAAAATAACTATTTATGTCTCAGATTACATATTAAAAGGCATTTCATTGCAGTTTAATTTGGTGAGTCAGAATCTTCACCCAGAGATCAGCTATCGCTAAGGTATCCTGGAGGGATGCTTGTTAGCTGAGGGGAATGAGGGAGCAGCAGAGATGAGCAGGGGAGACCAGTGGACTTGGTGTGGCCCCCTCTGTGGCCACAGGGCAACTGCCCTGGAGAACCAATTGCCTTTGCCTAATGCAATGGTGTTGAAACATGCAACACTGTCCTTTTAAAACTAATTTTTAAGGTAAAAGGCATGTATTTGCCGATTACAAATCAGCACATGGCTTTCATTGAAAATAGTTAGAAACATTTAAAATAGCACAAGGGAATAAATAGTAACTTTCAAAATCCTACACATTGCTAAGCCTTTGTCTGATCAGTATACTCCTGCATCATTTGGACAGAGGGACAATGCTTGCTGGGAAATGCAAAGGCTCTGGGGTGGAAGCATCTCAGTGTCTGAGGAAGTCAGGGAGGTGAGTGCGCTGGAGCTAGAGAGAAGTTAGAAGAGAAGGCGAGAGGTGCATGGGTGCTCACAGGTCAGAGTAGGAAGATGGAGTTTTAACTGAGGGAGGTAGAAGCTATGGAAGAATATTATTCACCAGAGGCTTCTGAAAGGGTCACAGTTTTCTAGAAGAATCAGGCAGAGATTAGCACAAGGGTAGATCCAGGAAGCCATTCGGTAATCGAGCGAGAGATAATGACTGTGGCTCAGGCATGAATGGAAGTGATAATGTGTTTTTTTTTAAACAGAAAATTGGATCATGGATGTCATTTAAAGTAATGCCCAAGTAATTACTGATAAATTGCATGTGAGGTGTAAGAAGGAGAAGAGGAAGGATGGTCCCTCTGTTTTTGTTGTAAGAACAGGCATCACGTTTGAAATGCCACCTAGATGTCTAAATGGAAGAGTCAAGGGGCAGCTGAATTTATGACTTTAGGGTTCAGGGGTGATGTCAGGGCTAAAGAATTAAATTTGGGGGTTGTCAGCACAGAGACAGCACCAAAAGGCTCCAAACCACATGAGCTCACCAAGGCAGTGTGGGCAGAGAGAAATGACTGGAGATCTCAGAGCCAAACCTTGAGCGTTTAGAGGCTGAGGAGTTTAGAGCAAAAAAGTTCAAGAAAAAGCTACCAGGCTATGAGGAGGAGAACAAAGAGAGGTTGGTTCCTAGAGGTCAGCTACGGAAAGTGATTCAAGCAAAAGGTGGAGAACAACCGTCACATCAAAACTGCTGGTAGAGCTGAGTAAGTTTTGCCGAAGAATGCCCAGGGGCCGTGGCAGTCTGGAGCTCATTAGTGGTTGACCCAGGCATTGGCAGTGCTGGTAGCTCGCAAAGGGATGGATGAGAGAGGAGAAAGTGAAGACAACAGACCCAGGCAAAACAGTGGTGCTAAGCAAATTTTTGGTGAGGAATTCAAGGCATTCGTTGAAGATGTTGGGGAATTAGGACAAGCCCAAGTACTCACTCAGAGAAAATGGAATGCATTTCTGTCTATGAGCCTTTGTGAGGATCAACTTCCTGGGTTTTTGCTAGATTAGGAAGACCCCTGACCTACACAACCAAGAGCTTTAAAGAACAGCCCATGTCACAGACAAGTTTCTAAAGGCAGACAAGAAAGTCCAGTGGAACATTCCTTTACCATCTTTGCCACCACAGAGGCAAGGAAGAAAATGGGTTAATGTAGCTAAACATAGTCCATGCTTTTCTGGTAGTTTTCAGTTTGCAAAAGTGTTTTCACACATCTCACCGGATGACCCTCACATTGGCAGGAGGAGGGAGAGGTGCAGGAGGCGGAAGGAGCCTGGCAAGGAAATTAGGGCTTGGTCAAAGTCACAGTCCTGTGAATATAGGAGCTGGGACTTGACCCAAGATTTTTGTTTGCTTGTTTGTTTTGTTTTGCCTCTAAATCACAAGTCTTTTTGCCTCCAGATCCCAAGATACCTCATCATCCTGCTTTTTCTTTTTTCCAAAAAGGCAAAGGGTTTTTTTTTTGTTGTTGTTGTTTTTATATTTTTTATTTTAAAGAGAATAAAACAAAAGAGGACAGATCTAAGCAGATCAAGACAAAACAATGTAAGCAACACAGCACTTCACAGCAAGACAATTGGATATTAATAGTAGCTATCATAATGTCTCTTTCTTTGAAACAGTTGAGCTTAGCTTTACACACAATAGTGTCAAACATAACAAAGTAGAATAAACAACTCAAGAGAATGGAAGTATTCCAAGACATTCTTAACCAAATAACCGAAGATGAACAATGGCTGCTATATTATCTCATTTTCCATAAAAATTTTGTTTTTACTATCATACATATTAAAATGCAATAACACAAAACGTGATAGAACCAATGGTAATAGAAAAACAAAAGCATGGTAGGACTTCAGAACAAGATGATATTAAATCAACACTGGCTACCATACTGTCTTGTCTTCAAAGTAACTATTCATATGATCACATATATTAATATTAAACAAAACAGAATAAAATCATTCGAACCAATGAATGAAGACATAAGACATCAAAGCAGTATAGTGGTGAACTATGATTACCATAAAATCTTCTGTACTCTTACCATTTCTTACACTAGGGATACTATACAGTAGTTATACATGTGAGTTTGATTTATTTCACTTATGAGTATAGATTCAAGTTGCATCCATTTATTTATAAATATCTCAATGTGATCATTCTTTATAGCTGAGTAGTACTCCATTGTATAAAAGTACCACAATTTTTTTATCTATTCCTTGGTTGATGGGCACTTAGGTTGTTTCCAAGATCTGGCTATTACAAATTGTGCCGCTATAAACATTGGTGTGCATATATCACTGTGGTAAGATGTTTTCAGATCTTCTGGGAATATGCCTAAGAGTGGAATAGCTGGGTCAAATGGGACTTCTATCCCCAGCTTTTTGAGGAATCTCCTGATTGACCTCCACAGTGGTTTCACCAGTCTACACTCCCATCAAGAGT
Source organism: Hydrochoerus hydrochaeris (assembly GCA_004027455.1). NCBI lineage: Eukaryota > Metazoa > Chordata > Mammalia > Rodentia > Hydrochaeridae > Hydrochoerus > Hydrochoerus hydrochaeris. The sequence continues at coordinate 28,019 of PVLA01010990.1, read as the reverse complement.
GCAGAAGAGTTCCTTTTTCCCCACAGCCTCTCCAGCATTTGTTGTTGGTAGTTTTGTTGATCTTAGCCATTCTTTCTGGAGTGAGATGGTATCTCAGTGTGGTTTTAATTTGCATTTCTCTAATGACCAATGATGATGAACATTTTCTCATGTATTTATTTGCCATTCGTATTTCTTCATCTGAGAACTGTGTATTCATCTCGGATGCCCATTTTTGGATTGGTTCTTTGAATTTCAGGAGTCCGATTTTTTTTTTTAATTCTTTATAAGTTCTAGACAGAAGTCCTTTGTCTGAGGGACAGTTCACTAAGATTTCTTTCCCAGTTTGTAGGTTTTCTTTTCACTCTGCTGGAGATTTCTTTGGATGTGCAGAAACTCTTTAATAAGATATGATTCCATTTATTGATTCTGGGAAGTATTTCCCATGCAGTTTGGTTCTTGTTCATGAATTCTCTACCTACCCCTATGTCTTCAAGATTTTTACCTACTTTGTCTTGCAACAAATTTAGTGTTTCTGTTTTAATATTAGATCTTTGATCCATTTGGATTTTAGTTTAGTACATGGTGATAGGCATGGGTCTAATTTTAGTTTTCAGCATATGGATAACAAATTTTTCCAGCACCATTTATTAAAGAGACTGTCATTCTTCCAGTGAACATGCTTGGCCCCTTTATCAAAGATAAGGTGGTTGAGTGTGTTTGTAGATGTATCTTCTAATCTATTCCATTGGTCTTCAGATCTTTTCTTATTCCAATACCATGTTGATTTTATTACAGTAGCTTTGTAGTATAACTTCAAGTCAGGGATTGTGATGCCACCAGCCTTGGCTTTGCTGCTTAGATTGCCTTTGCTATTCTGGGTCTCTTCTGGTTCCAGATGAATTTTAGGAGTGATTTCTCTAGATCTATGAGGTATGTTAGTGGTATTTTCATTGGGATTGCATTGAATGTGTATAACAATTTTTGGAGATTTGCCATTTTTACAATATTTATTCTTCCTATCCATGAACAAGGAGGTTCTCTTTGATTTCTTTTTTCAGGGTATTATAATTTTCCCTGTACAACTCTTTTACATCATTTGTTAGATTAATTCCTAAGTATTTTGGTTTTTTGGATGCTAGTGTGAAGGGTGTGGCTTCTCTTATTTCTCTCTCAGTGATTTTGTTGTTAGTGTATAAGAATGCTATTGATTTTTGAGTATTGACTTTGTATCCAGCTGTTTTGATGAATTTATTTATTATACCTAGGAGATATTCAATGGAGGTTTGGGAGTCTTCTATGTAGAGTATCATGTCATCTGCAAATAATGATAGTTTAACTTCTTCTTTTCCTATCTTAACTCCTTCTATTTCCCTCTCTTATCTAATTGCTCTGGCTAGTATTTCCAGTACTATATTGAATAGGAGTGGTGATAATGGACATCCTTGTCTTGTGCCTGATTTTAAGGTAAAGGCTTTCAGTTTTTGGTCATTTAATATGACACTGGACATTGGTTTGTTGTAGATGGCCTTTATCATATTGAGGTAAAGATAATCTATTCCAATCCTTTGTAAGTTTCTTATCATGAATGGGTGTTGGATCTTATCAAAAGCTTTTTCTGCATCTATAGAAATGATCATGTGATTCTTGCTTTTGGCTCTATTGATATGGTGGATTACATTTATTGATTTACTTATGTTGAACCATCCCTGCATGCCTGGGATGAATCCCACTTGGTCATGGTGTATAATCTTCTTGATGATTTGCTGCATCCTGTTTGCCAATATTTTATTGAGAATTTTTGCATCTATGTTCATTAGGGAGATTGGCCTATAGTTCTCTTTTTTAGTTGGGTCTTTCTCAGGTTTTGGTACTAGAGTGATATTTGCTTCCAGGAATGACTTAGGGAGAATTGCTTCCCTTTCAATTTCATTGAAGAGTTTGAGGAGTGTTGGCATTAAGTCTTCTTTGTATTTCTTGTAGAATTCCACAGTGAATCCGTCTTGGCCTGGGCCCTTCTTTGTTGGTAAGGACTTGACTACAATTTCAATTTCATTCATAGAAATTGGGTTATTGAGCAGTTTTACATCTTCTTAATCCAGCTTTGGTGGTTCGTATGTTTCTAGGAATCTGTCCATTTCTTCTGTGTTATCGAACCTATGAGAATAGAGGTTTTCAAAATAGTTGTTGATGATCTTCTGTATTTCCACAGGGTCGGTAGTGATTTCTCCTTTTTCATTCTGTATTGCATGAATTTGAGTCTTTTATTTCCTTTTTAAAATTAGGTTGGCTAGGGGCTTGTCAATTTTATTTATTCTTTCAAAGAACCAACTCTTTGATTCATTGATTCTTTGAATTGCTTTCTTAGTCTCTATTGCATTAATTTCTTCTCTGATCTTTATAATTTCCTCCCTTCTTTTGGCTTTGGGCTTGGCTGGCTCTTATTTTTCTAGATGTTTCAGGTGTAATATCAGGTTGCTTATTTGTGTTTGTTCTGTTTTTCCTAATGTGGGAACTCAGTGCAATAAATTTTCCTCTGAGGACCGTTTTCATTGCATCTCACAGGTTCCCATAAGTTGTATTTGTATTTTTGTTTGCTTGTAGATATTGTTTAATTTCTTCTTTAATTTCCTCTGTGACCCACTGATTGGTCAAGAGTGTATTACTTAATTTCCATGTGTTTGTGTGGTTTTTGCAGTTACTTTTATCATTAATTTCCAGTTTCATGGTGCTGTGATCTGATAACATGCATGGGATAATTTCAATTCTTTTGCATTTACTTAAATATGTTCTGTGGGTTAGTATATGGTCTGTTTTAGAGAATGTCCCATGTACTGGTGAGAAGAATGTATATCCTGATGTTGTTGGATGGAACACTCTATATACATCTATCAAATCTATTTGTTCACAGGTGTGATTCAGTTCTGTTATTTCTTTGCTGATTTTCTGTCTAGTTGATCTATCCCTATGTGTCAATGGTGTGTTAAAGTCCCCTGTTATAATTGTGTTATTAGCTATTTGATTTTTCATTTTTGTTAATACTTGCTTTGTGTAGTTAGGTGCTCTGGAATTTGGTGCATATATATTTAAGATTGTTATCTCTTCCTCTTGCAATTTTCCCCTAACTAATATGTAGTGACCTTCTTTGTCTCTTTAGATCATTCTTGATTTGAAGTTCACATGGTCTGCAAACAGAATAGCTACCCCTGCTTTTTTTTGAGTTCCTGTTGCATGGAGTATTGTTTTCCATCCTTTGACTTTCAGTCTATGAGTTTCCTTTTGGATTAGATGGGTTTCTTGTAGACAGCATATGGTTGGATGTTGTTTCTTGATCCATTCCGCCAGTCTGTGTCTTTTAATTGGTGAATTGAGGCCATTTACATTAATGGTTATAACTGTCATCTATTGGTTATTGTTGATATGTTATCTTTCTGATGTTGTATCTTAGCTTTCCATTCTGTTTAATTGTCTGTCTTGCTTAGTGGTTTTTTCCTATGTGTATCTAGAATGTCTTTCAGCATTCTTTGTAGGTTTGGTTTGGTGGTCATGAAGTTCTTCCGCTGTTTTTTGTCATGGAAGTATCTTATTTCTCCATCTATTTTGAAAGACAGTTTTGCAGGGTACATCAGTGTGGGTTGGAAGTCATTTTCTATAAGGATTTGAAACACTTCACTCCATGCTCTTCTTGACTTCATTTTTTGTGTTGAGAAGTCTGCTGTGATTCTGATAGGCTTTCCTTTATAGGTGACCTGTCTCTTCTCTCTAACAGCTTTTAATATTCTGTTCTTATGTTGGATTTCTGGGATGGTGATAATTGTATGTCTGGGTGTAGTTTTGTTTTGATTATGGCTATTTGGAGTTCTATATGCCTCACTAATCCATATGTCAGTTTCCATATTCATGTTTGGGAAGTTTTCAGCTATTACTTCTGTAAATAGCCTCTTGGTATCTTTTGTGTTTTCCCCTTCTTTTTCTTTTATCCCTATTAATCTTATATTGCTTTTCTTTCCATCATCTTGCAGCTGTTGAATTGTTATTTCTTGATTTCTTGTGATTGTTAGAAGTCCTTTCCTTTCCTGCTCACTAGCTGCAATCTTATCTTCGAGGTCTGAAATTCTATCTTCACTTTCGTTGAGGTGGTTTTTGCAACTTTCATTAGAGTTTTTGATTTCCTTTATATCTCTTTGAATCTGCTTAATGCATTCTGTTTGTCTCTTAAACTGTTCATTCAGGGATTCTATCATTTTGCTTTGTTCCTCTAATTGTTTAGCTGTGTCTTTGTTGGATGCATTCAGTATTTCTTTCACTACTTTTATCATTTCTTCTTTTACCTGGGAGAATATTTCTGATTTGAGTTCCCTTATAGCTTCCTGTAGTTGCTTCTTTATTTCAGTTGATATCATTTCATACATTTCAGGTGTATGTGTAGTATTTTCTTCTATGTACTTTGCTCCTATTTCTTGGGATGGGCTAGAGGGTTGACATTGCATTTTGGTCTTTCATTTTGTCATTTTCCTGTATTTCTGTGTTTCCAGCAATTTTCCAAAGCTTTCCCTCATGGCGCCACACCAGCTTGGCTCCCCCTTCGGTGGGCCTGGCTTCCCTGGTTGAATGAAGATTGCTGGGTGCAGTCCACTCAAGCCTGTGGAACCTCTGGAGCCTAGCCCAATGATCCAATGGGGGCTGGGCAGGCACCCAGCCCCCTGAATTGATGGTTCCAAATCCTTCTGGGTCTGTGCTGGATTTCTGCAACTCACCTCAAGGCTTACGGCGCTGGCTTGGCTCCCCCTTCTGCTGGTCTGGTTCCCATTGTTGATTGAAGGTCACTAGGCACAGTCCACTCAAACCCAAAAAACCTCTGGAGTCCAGTCCTGTTAGCCAAGGGGGCTGGGCAGGCACCCAACCCCCTGGATAGATGGTCCCAAACCCTTCCGGGTTTGCATTGGTTTTTTGGAACTCCTGTTGTTTGTTTTTTAAGGCTTGCTTACAAAATAAAAGAGAGATGGCAGGAAACAGGAAAGCAGACTGTGAAGATGAAAGAGGATGTAGAGGGGAGTAAAACCAATCAAGATATGACAGGTATAACCACCCATTCCCCAAGATGAATGCAATTATTATGCATCACATACATACACTAATAAAAATAAATAAAGTTCAAAAGCTTACTTACACTTGAATACCCATGTGTCAGGTCTTGCTTAAGGAGCTTTCCAGAACTTCCCCCTCAGGCAGCTGCTATTGTTACCCTTGCTCTGTGGACAGGGAACCTGATTCATAGAGACTGCACAACTTTCCCTAAGCCACACAGCTAGAAAGGGATAAAATTAGGATTGGAACTCAGGCATTTGACTTTGGAACCCATGTTCTTGATGAAGGCATTTAAAAATTTTTATCTCCTATACATACAGCCTTTCTAGAAGAGCAATATTCATTGGCTTGACCATAAGTCTCATTTCAGTTGGTCCAGAATTCTGATAGCTTTGGCCAAATAAAGAGAATTTTACTGAGCACCTTCTAAGAGTCAGGCACAAAAGAAGTTGAAATGTGGTTTCTTCATTTGAAACTGTAGTCAGGTGCCATAAAACTTTCTTGTCTGTCAATTCTGTGATTCAGGGAAGTAGAGGAACGACATGGTCTAGTAGATTGTTCAACTCCCTTGCAAAGACTCACTGTTCCCTATTCCTTCTCCCAGTCCATGGGAAGACTGTGTTTCCCTGTCCTTGGGCTTTGCTGTGTGAGCTGCTTTGATGTCTAAAACGCAGGGAGATACAATATGAGCAATGGCTCTGACTGTGTTTGCATGATCTGGATTGGTGTCTGGTAGTTCTTCTGTCTGGCAGGAGAAGGACACACACCCAGGCAGCCGCTGTTCTTGCTGCAGGGCCCTGGGCTGAGGATGAAGGGAGCAGCAGCAGCTCAGCCCTGTGGTCTTGCTCACTCCACAGAGTGTGGCAGAGCTGCAGTGCCAACCTCAAGAGGAGGAATATGCATTTGTGTTCAAGCTGCTGAAGTTTTTGGTTTTTTTGAGTTGTTCTCCAGCTTTATTATAGAAGCAATTGATTAATCCACAGGGGAAATGGAGCTTGAAAATTTACAAATGTGGTTTGAAAAACTAGTCACCATCTTCTTGGAATGAGTTGTTTTACAATGTGACTCTGTGAGTTAGGAATAGATCAGTTCATTGTGGCCTATAGTGAGCCATTGAAGCTGGAGATTGGTCACTTGTGGGGCTAAAGCAAGGCCAGCCATGAAAACACAGAGAGCTCAAAACAAACCATATAAACAAGCTGTTCCAGCACCAAGAAGGTGAGGGGCCCAGGCCAGCCAGGCAAACAAGTTGCTAGGCAGCAGGGTTGAAATTGACATTCTTCTTGGGAGGGTATAAATAAATGTGCTACAGTGGTTGAGCAGTTTCTTCTCTCCTATCAGCAGAGCAAAGGCCCCAGCTGACCCCAGCATTGTCTCTTTGTTATTTTCTCATCCTCTCACAGTCCTTCGCCCCTAGAATCTCAAGAACTGCATGGGTTGCAGCATGTGGTGCCTGAATAGGGCCTTAATGATTGAGGATAAGGGGACACTTTTCATGTGCGTGAAACTAGGGGGAGAAGTGCATTGGCATAGGTCAGTAGTCATCACTGGAATGTATCGATACTGACTTCCTCAGGTGTAAAGATTGAGGCATTAAAACAATCCCTTAATCTCTAGGACCAGTTATAAATAGGCTCATGAGAAACCCTTTTCCTGGAAAAGAAAAAAAAAACCACCAAAAAGCAAAAAAAAAAAAAAAAAAAGAGGAGTATTGATTATAATGGTCATCTAGTTATGGGACAAATATACTCAAAAGAATCATAAATGTATAAGGAATTGTTTGTTGTATGTTTGGTTCCAGTATTTACATTCCTTCTGTGGATCTGGATTAGACAGAGTCTTCATAATCAAAAGCTTCTTGAGACAACCATAATGGAACTGGTTCCAGGCACTATTTTAAAATCAAGTCCCAAACAAGAAAAAAAGGTGGAATGATAGCCACCCTGATAATCTTAACCAAGCCACAAACAGCTACTCCAGCTTTTCAGTTCAGAGAAATTTTGCTGTGTCACAAGCTAAAATTTCCACCTATAAGGGAGTAGAGCCATTTTCTCCATCTTCCTTGCAACTGCTACTAAAAGAAGCCAGATGGGTGGGGAAGTTCATGGGAGGCTTCCAGCATATCTACCCAGTTACTAAATTTCCAATCTCCAATAGTACAAGACAAATCATAATCACTTAGGTCATCAGTTCACAGCCTAAAGGAAAGAGAAAAAACGAAGCTACTTGTTTTCACTGTGGGGTAGGGAGCATTTTGCCAAAAGTTATGCTGTTGCACATGTGGGGACAACACGGCCACTAACTGTCCCTTTTACAAAATCTTCAACTGTCTGTCCAAAGCATAGATGACAATATTGTTGGGTTACTTGGTGTATATTCAAAACTGATGTGGAAGGCTTATCTGTTCAGAAAAACAAAACAAAAATAAACTTCCAGTGGGGTCTGCAACAGCCCCGCCAAAGACTAGGGTGCTATGGCTCAGACAGCTTCCCTGTTTGGCATGGAGGGTTCTTAGTGGTTAGGAGGGTAGTGTGGTCCTGATTTGGGGGTTTGCTGATTTTTGTTCACAAGACAGTCTTACAAAAGACAATGTCAAATAACCAATATGACAACAACTTACCTATAAAACTTCTAAAAATTCGTTTGGCTTTCGTGAGCTGATGATAGGCTGTCTCCAGTATATCACTGTCTCACTATGACTTTGTAGTGAGTCTTGATATCTGGTAGTGTAAATTCTCAAACTCCGTGGTTTTTCAAAATCGTTTACTTCAGGGGTACTTGCTTCAGATTCATGACTGTTAAGAGTTTTCTGGTGCAATAGAGAAGCAGAAGAAGGAAGAGAGTGAAAGTGGTCATTTATTTGAGGATGCAGAGAGGAGAAGAGCCCACAACCCTCAGGTTTTGGCTGTCTCCTTCTGACCAGATACAAAAGAGCAGAGAGTTATATGACCTCTGATAGAAAGTGGCACATGTGGCGGGCAGTGATGATGTGTGAGGAACTGATTGGAATTTTCTTGGTGCGCTAATGGGAAAGTAACAGTTAGGGCCAAAGGGGAAGAAGGGAGTGGTCGTCAGGACAAACATTCCCGCTTTGGCCTTCCACCATGTTAGACCATCGCCATAACTGTACAATAATTTATAGTAGGGGGAGAACCTTTCAATGATCAATGTAACTCTATGTTTATTTAGGTCTTTTTGCTTTCTTAAGTCAATTTTAGATTTCAACACACTGATACAACAGAGCTTGCTAAATTTCTTGAGTTTGTTTGTTTCCAGAAGAAGGAATTGTAAATCTACATTCTTGGGAGGAAATGGGAAAACACCTTAGAGCAAGGCTAGTGAAAACACAAACCAACACAAGTCTGTCTGGACCTCTACAGATTTTAAAGTGTTATTTAACAGGGAGAAACTGCTGCTTTCTGCTCCTCTCACTATTTCACATGGGCTCTCAAGCAGGGGAGGAATCCAAAGAGCTCCACTGAGCCTGGAGCTTAGCCCAGACAAGGAAGGTGGAGAAACAATTTACTTGTTTCAGCTGCAAGAGGGAAATGTCAGGGTTCTAATGTAATATAAGGTTGATACACATAATATTGGTTCTTAAGGATTGTTAAATCTATGTTAAAATGCTCAAGTTGTCAAATGTTAAAAATAAGCCTGCTTCTGTAGCTAGAAACTGGTTTAAAGCACTGTGTCTGGTTGGCAAGTTGACAGTGGTGGATGGGAATGGTTGATACATTGTGTTAACTTGAAGTTTGGAGGCTTGGTGGAGTGCTCCATGGGGGGACCCGGGTTCTCATTTTGTAAACATTCTTGTACTGTGGAGGAGTAGGGTGGACAGATGGTGTGTATCCTCACTGGCCAGGGGTGGGGGAAGGGGGAGTGGTAGCCTGCTTACAATGTAGGAAAGAAAAGGAGGCTTCTGCTTCTGCTCCATCGCTCTTGCTACTTGTAATGTCTCCCACTGCCATGAACCATTACTCCCTCAGACACTGTTCAACAGACTTCTGTTTCCCATTCCATCTTCCATCAAAATGCTTCTGCCTTATACAAACAATCCCATTTAACCTGGATACAGGCTAAAAATTGTTAAACTTGCTCAAAATTTAATTACAAAACTAAAAAAGGGGAATTTTACCTAGACTTCATTGGGCAGTATGTACAAGTAACAATTTTTAAATCCTACTAAAGATGAAACTACAGCAGCAGCAAGATAATTCAGTCAGGTAAAAGAAAGAAGCTAGGAAGGGTCCTTCAGAAAGGTCTTCATACTAGACAATCAGGGACCCAGCTCAGAGTTAATTTGGGGTCAAGGGTATGCTTGTATCTTTCCAGAGAATGCTGAATGGCCCATCTGGGTGCAGAACGTGTTGTCCAGTTGTACCATGGACTCAAAACCAGAGAAGGAGTTGATTCTACCTCTCATGAAGCTGACGCTCAGTCCTGTGACAGTGATGCCTTGGAGACCACGCCACAACTGGTAGAAAAGGATGAAGCTAGAACCAACCCTAATTGACCCAGGATGCCCAGGAGATGTTAACCAAGAATAAAACCAAAAGTCTAAATAGATGATAGGAGTGTATGCTAAGTCCAATGCAAAACTATGTTAATTATAGATAAGATTTTTGTCCTTTCCAAATTCTTTTTACAAGAGAGCTCTGCTAATTGACCTACAACAAATCTGACTAGTCTATTTATAGCCACAAATTCAACAATTGTAACAAGTTAGTGTAACTCAATTTGGCTAAAATATATTTGAGTAAACTTTGTGTAAGATGTTTGTCAGTCTGCCTATGTATCTGTTTGTCTGTTTGTCCAGTCTGTTTGTGTGTTTGTCCAGTCTGTTAAGCTGCTGTTGGAAGTCAGCTGAGCTAGAGATCAATCACATGTGCAGAGCTGAAAGCACAAGTGCCTATACAGGAGTGCCCAAGGGCACGGAGTGCCTAAGAAATGCTCTGAGAACATGGGGTGCTGGAGGTGAACAGGTGTTCCACCCCTGAGAACATGGGGTGTAAGAAGTGAGCTAGTTCAGCAAAGCGGCATGATAAAAGTGTATAAATAGCCCCTGGGAGCTTAGAGAGTTCTTGCAGACACCAGCAACTCTGTGCTTGTTTATGTATTTGAATCTGTACAGATTGTCTGTACATGTTTGTCCATTTGTCCGTTCTGTGAACAGTTGTTCCTTTTCTTTTTGATCTTGTGTATTTTGGATCATTTAATCAAAGTTTAATTTGGGTCATAGACTTAAAAACATGCCTTTACTTGGGTTGCCAGTTAGACAAAAATGATGTAAAATTGACTATATAAATATTATATGTTATCATAACTCGAGTCTCTCATTCAAATATAATATGTTAAATGCTGTAATTGGGTTTTTATTCAGTCATTAAAAATTATTAAGATGATTAAATAAAATCCATCAGGATGGGAAGAGATTATTTGACAGGACTTCAACTGATGAGTAAGAAAGTGGCTACCTGGTAACATTTAACTAGCTCTTGTTCATTGATTGGAGGCCCTCATGATCTCCATGGCCTCATGGGAAGCACCCCAACTAAAGTTATAAAAATATATTATTGTAATATATTCACATTGGTCATTGTCAAAAGAAATAACACTATAAGGCTTTTGGTTTAAAGATGTCCATAACAAAGGCTTCACATGGCTATGATAGATTGTTATTAACCTCATGGAATATTCATGTATTCATGCCTCCAGATGCACAGGTCTTCCAAAATATAAAACAGGGTTTGTTTATGGTAACAGAATATTGTTTCAGATTCAGACCTCTGCCTATAACAAAAACTTATGAGATGTACATCCTGCTAAAGGTCAAAAATTTGTAAAAGATTCTTGTGTATTACATAGGGAATGATTGACCAAAAGGGTACAGGTGTGTTATAAAATGTTATCATGATTTCCATGCTATAATGTTATGTATGATTTTGATTTCTAATTTCCTGTGTAAAATATGTAATTGTCTATTAACACTCTGCAGGTATTCAAATGATAAAACATGCATGGTTGTTGAAAAATAATGGTTCTATTTTATGTTCTAAAATGTTTGATATTTAGATAAGATAATAATGTTAAAGTTACTGCCTCTTCTACACTGTACTGTTACCAGTCTTTTCTTCTGGATGTCCAACAACTGAGGTTTAGAGACTAAAAATTAGAGAGATAGATGGGCTAAGAGGACAGCCAATGTTTTGGTCCTAGCCCTCCAAAGTCAGTAAGGACCCAGGATATAACAGGACCTCTGCTTCAACATCCAATACTCAGTGAGTCTCTAATCTTATCAAGATTGTGGACCACAGAGGAAAGTGATCATCAGTGTGTGCTATGCCGAAGGAGTCACCAGGAAAGAAGGTCTCCCAGACTTTCACAGACAGCAGCTTGGTCAAGCAATGGTCATAACTCATCCAGACCAGCTGACACTGATGGAAGTACTAAGAGCTGCTGTGCATGGTTCCAAGGCAATTCCTGAGGAGTCTTAACTGACCTTGATGGATAGCAAGAGATTGTTATTAATATAGGCCTCACTTTAACTTGGACTTGGGCATCCAACAGAAAAAATATAGTCATGAAATATCAGTGCTAAATCAATGCTATAGTAATACGTTAGTTATAAAAGAAACTCAAGGGCTGGGAATTCAGCTCAGTGGCATAAGCACCTGCCTAGCAAGCGTGAGGTCATATGAGTTCAATCCCAGGTACAAAAAAAAGGGGGGCAGGGGATGAAAGAAACTCAAATAGCTAACACCTTCTGACAATTTCCAGCTACACTGAGAGCTGTCTATTATTACGGATTAATGGACTGCATAGTATTTCAGTTGTGGAATACAAGGATTTAAAATCCTTGGACTGCACTTAAAATGAAAAGCGTTCAAGAATAAAAAGGTCTTCCACAGAGTTCTTCAAACACAGCTCCTCCAGCTTTTACTGGCCACACATTCTGTGCTTCCAAAAAAAACAAAAGAGGGATACATAGGGAGCCACTGAAGCTGGAGATTGATCACATGTGGGGCTAAAGCAAGGCCAGCCCTGAAAACAGAGAACTCAAAACAAGCCCTGTACAAGCTGTTCTAGCACCAAGAAGGCGAGGGGCCCAGGCCCAGGCAAACAAGTTGCTAAGCAGTGGGGTTGAGACTGACATTCTTCTTTGGAGGGTATAAGTAAATGTGCTACAGTGGTTGAGCAGTTCCTTCTCTCCCATCAGGAGAGTAAGGGTCCCACCTGACCCCAGCTTTTGTCTCTTCTTTATTTTCTCATCCTCTGTGATCACTCACTCCAAGAACCTCAAAAGCTACATAGGTCATGGCTATGGTCCCACTTAATAGCCACATTTCCCCTGGGAACTGTACTATGAAACTAACTTTGAGGGTGAAACCAAGCATTTGTCCACCTTATGTCATATATATATATATATATATATATATATATATATATAGCATGATTGAAAAATACAGCAAGTAATTACATTTTTAAAATTTAAATTTTATTATGGAAGAGACATGCTAGCATAAATTCACCTCCAAATAATCCCTCTTGTTTCAAACACACTTATTCTACTGCTCTCATCATTTTCTGAGTCTTCTTTTGTACCTTTAGTTGTGCTGTTGTGGCTGCTTTGATGTCCTTGAATGAATTCAATGCATCTAATTTTCATGGTCATTTTGACTTTGGGGAAGAGCCAGAAGTCTCATGGTAGTAGGCCTGATAAATAAGCTGAGTAAGGACCTTACTCATCAGTTTTATAAACCCACCTTTCCTTAGAAGGCATCACCCTTTGCTGTATTTTTTATCATACTCAGTAAAGACATTCAGGAAAGAGGACTTCCAGAACTGCTTCAGAAAATGACAAAAGTGATGGGATAAGTGTGTTCAAATTGGAGAGGGGCATATTTTCAGGGAGATTAATGTCAAAGTATAATCCTTTACTGTAATCCTTTTTTTAAAAAAATTCACCATTCCCAGTATGTTGTGGTACTACCTGGCATATACATGTGGAAGTCGAGTATAAAGACTGCCACAATTATAGCCCCATCCATGAGAAAATGCACCACAGTATTGGGCAAGGAGCAGCCTCGGGGCAGCCACACTCTAAGTCTCCCATCTATAACCCAGACTCTTGTAATTACCTCTGATTGGATCACAGATAAACACCTGACGCAAGAGCCACTGACCTGAAAAACAAATGGTGAACAAATATAACTACCTCAGACGTTCAAATCCCTTCAAAATTTGAACTATGAAGTATGGAAGCTTCACAGGGTTCTGTAAGTAGAATAAAGAGAAAACCAGTCCACAGACAGCAAAGAGACACAGTGTCCTTCAGACATCACTGTGCAGCTAAAGATGAGTGGACACCTGGCTTTGCAGCTGCAGAATATGACAAACTTCACCCTGCGGAGACCTCCTAGCGCTGCCCTCCAGCCAGCTGCATGTGCTTGAAGCTGGGCCCTGAGGTACTTTTTGTCCTAGCAAGCTCTTGAGATGCTCTCTCCATTTTTGCTCAGTGAGTTATCTGCTGCTGAAGCTCCATACATGCTCAAGCTGATTTAGAAATATTCCGCTCCTCCTACACTTTCCATCTTCCATAGGAAATACGCTGCCTTCTCCTCTCCCCCCTCCATTGCTCTGAGAAAGGAAAGGCAGCAGCCCTTCCTTGCAGTGTTTTGATGACCTGTAATATTGTAAAACACTCTGGACACACAAAAATAACCCACTGAAACACAACACTAGCAAGTGTGTCATTTTCCTAGTGAAAGGTAGAGCTGCTGTGCAGGCTGTTGATTAGCGCACACAGCCACAGTTTCATCTCACAGTTTAGCACTTGTGGCAGACACCTCGGAGAAGGAGGAAGGGCATGGACCCTGCAAGAGGGAGCCACGGAGGAATGGAGATGCAAAGGGACACTGGGCCTCAGAGAACTGGGTCCCCTACAGAAACGCGAGCACCAGCGGCAGGTTGGCATTCAGAGAGGGTATTCTAACTTTTGCAAATGAGAACAACAAATAAGGTTCTTGACAGGCCAATTTGGAAAGCTGTATTTCATCATTCTGAAAAAGCAAGATGAGTCATTTGTTTTTATCATCATCCTTGAACAGGGAAGTTTAGGTTCTACCACACATTCTCATGACACACACACACACACACACACACACACACACAGGATGAACCAGGCGACCCTGCGGATCCCCGGTGTCCCTGAAAGGCGTCACTGTAACTTGAGAGACATCCGTATAAGGTGTTCCTCTCTCTGGTTCACCAGATGTGGGCCCTATATGAGCTCCTCCATGGACTATGTCTAATTATCCTGAACAGTTAAAACCCAAAGGATTGTTGCTCCGGTGGGTTTTTACGAAAGATAAGCATTTATTTACAATGATAACACTTAAACCACTTAATTCCCTTATGGAAACACCTAGGTCATTGAGTAATGTAAAGTGGCATAAGCAACATGATTTCCTACACAAGGCTTGGACATACCTCAAGGGCATTATGCCAAGTGGAAAAAACCCATCAAAATCATATGCTTTGTTCCATTTATATAACATTCTTGGAATGATTACATTATGGAAGTGAACAGATTGCTCAGGTTACAGATGGTGGGAGACTGGGGAAGGGGGTGAGTGTATCCATAGGGACTTGTATAAAGGAGACCCTTACATGCATGGCACGGTTCAGAATCTGGATTTCAGTGATAGTGCCACCAATCTGCATGTGATAAAATGGCAGGGAATGATACCCTGACATTGACCCCAACGTCAGTTTACTGAATTTGATACTGTTGTACTGCAATTACATAAGATGTAACCATTAGGGGAAACTGGGTGACCTCTCTCCGCTATGTCTGTAATGTCCTGTGAATCTATAATTATTTAAAAATAAAAGGATTAAAAGGAACATAGCATGCTGTGATTGAGTGGAAAGGCAAGCCCCAGGCTGGAGAACTTTTTTTGTAATACATTTATCTCAAAAGGTTCATGACCAAATATTTGAAGAAGCCCAATAAGCCAATTAAAAAAATGCAAATCAATAAAAACAGGCAAAAGAGGACATCCAATTTTCCAATGATCGTTAGATGCTCAACATCATTAGGAAAATGCACAATGGAATATCACTGCATACCTATAAGAATGGCTAAAATTAAAAAGATTGACAGTATGAAGTTTGATGAGGATATAGAATAATTAGGATTTTTATCTGCTGCAGATGGGAGGGTAAACTGGATCAGCTGCTATGGAAAACTCTAGAGGTTGATTTACGCCAAGGAGCAAGCTCTGTGATGAAGATTAGCGTGGAAGAGATTTACTTTACAGGGAATTTGGGACCCATGCCAGGAAAAGAAAGCAAAGAAGAGAGGAGAAAAGGCGAGGAGGACAGAGAGGAGAGGGGAGAGCCAGAGGGAGGGAGGGGAAAGGGAAAGGAGGGAAGCAGTGAAGAGGAGAAGTGAAGGAAAGATGAGGAAGGAGGACTAGGCAAAGGAACAAGTGGTCTGCAAAGCCCTCCCAGGAAGGACCGCGACTGACTACTCAAGAAGCAGCTTGCTCACTCAGAGCTGTCCTGGACTAGGGCGAGGGAACTTAGTTTTTGTGTCCACGTTGATCAGCCAGTAGATTGGGCTATCCTGGGAGGGAGAGCTGATCTGCAGGGAGCCCCTCTCCTCCAGGAAGGAGGTACCTGGCAAGGGCTGAGCCCACTGACTGTATCCTAGCAGCACAACCTCGTAGTCCCCCCAGTCTGTTCTTTGTGTTACCTGGGCTCCCTTCTTTGTAAGGTTTGGCTGTCTCTCCAACAACCTGGTGGACAGTCTGCCTCTCTAGTACTTTAGCGAGATGATACCGGTCTTCTACATCCTCCGCTTCCCACTCTCAGTTCCCTGACCCTCAGCTACCCCACTGCTGCTCTCAGGGCTTAGCTCACAGCGTGACCCAGACCCGCATTCCTAAAAGCGGAGGTCCATGCTTACCACGCCCTTCTGAGGCCAGGGCTGCTGCACCGGTCCATTTGTCACCAAGAATGGGCCCAGGAATATGAAGAGGTACCTAAGATTCCCAGAAAGCCGTGATGATTCAGTGCATTCATGCTGTGTCCCCAAGAGGAAAGGTGCGAACCAGGACCTCTGAATTCACAGAGCCCACAGCTGCCGGTATGAGAATCACAACATCTCCCAGCGCATCATTGAGAGATGCCTTCGGTGAGGCCTGTTCTCTCGTCCTTTGGCTCATGGACCAATATGTTTAATCTATTGAGGATATAGCATCATTTAAAGATCCTTTTTTTTAAAGACAGAAAAATAAAATATAAACATAACAATGAAGCCAAGTTTCAAAACATGTTAGTTAGACTGTTATAATAGTTACTTCCTGTATTGTCTTTGTAGTTGCTTTTCAGAGTACAAGAAATACAAAACTAGAGGCATGATATCTTGTCCAAACAATATTAGCACAAAATTTTCTTGTCAAGGAACTAAAAGAAGCTAACTGTAAAACTATCTCAACTCTCTTGTGTATACATACAGTCTTTCCTTTTCCCTTTCTTCCTTCCCCCTTTTTCCCATCACAGTTTGTCTTTTCTTTTGAACAGTTCATAGTATTATTACATGTAATAATCTTCCCAATTCATAGTATTATTATACATTTTCACACTAGTGAGACCATACAATGTTTACACATATTGGTCTGATTAATTTCACTTGTGAGTATGGTCTGGAGTTGCACCTATTTACCCACAAAAGTCTTGAGTTTAATCTTCTTTATGGCTGAGTAATACTCCATTATATATTTTTTAAAAACCCACAACTTTTTATCTGTTCCTCAGTTGATGGGCACTTGAGTTGTTTCCAAGACTTAGCTACTACAAATTGTGCTGCTATGGAGTGCACATATACCACTGTGGTATGATGTGTTTAATTTTAGGGGGAAAACACCCAGAAGAGGAATAGCTGGTTTGAATGGGACCTCTAATCCTAGTTTGTAAAGGAAACTCCACATTGATTTCTACAGTGGTTGCACCAATTTTCACTACCACCAGCTGTGGAAGAGTTTCTTTTTTCCCTACAGCCCCACCAGAATTTGTTACCAGTTGATTTTTTGATGGTAGCCTTTCTTCCTGGGGTGAGATGGAATCTTGATGCTGTTTTAATTTGCATCTCTCTAATGACTAGCAATATTGAACATTTTTTTCATATATTTCATTGCTGTTTGTATTTCTTCATCTGAGAAATGCATATTCACCTCAGATGTCCATTTATAGATTGAGTTTTTGAATTAGGGGAGTCTGATACTTTTCAATTTTTTGTATGTTCTGGATGTAAGTCCTTTGTCTGTGGGACAACTGGCTATGATTTTTTCCCCATTCTGTGGGTTTTTTCACTCTGTTGGTGATTTCTTTTGTTGTGCAAAAGATTTTTAATATGACAAGATCCCATTTGTTGATATTTTGCACTAGTTCCCTAGCAGTCTGGATTATGTTCATAAAGTCTCTACCTATTCCTGTGTCTTCAAGATTTCTGCCTATTTTCTCTTGCAGTAGATTTAGTGTTTCTGTTTTAATATTTAGATATTTGATCCATTTTGACTTTAGTTTAGTGCATGGTGATAGACATGGATCTAGTTTTAGTCTTCAACATGTGGAGAGGCAGTTTTTGCAAAACCATTTATTAAAGAGGCTATCTTTCCAGTGAATGTGTTTGGCACTTTTGTCAAGGATAAAGTGGCTAAATGTGTTTGTAGTTCTCTGCATCTTCTATGCTATTCCACTGATTCTCAGGCCTGTTGTTTTGTTTTGTCGGTACCATGCTGTTTTTATCACAGTAGCTTTGTAATAAAATTTCAGTTCAGGGATTGAGATACCTCATGAATTGCTTTGTTGCTGAGAATTGCTTTTGCTATTCTAGGCCTTTTCTGGTTCCAAATGAATTTCAGGAATGTTTCCTCTAGATCTGTGGGGTATGTTAATAGTATTTTGATTGGAATTACATTAAATCTGTATAACAATTTTGGTAGTATGGCCATCTTCACTATGTGGGTTCTTCCTATCCAAGAGCAAGTGATATCTTTACATTTTTAACATCTTCAATCTCCTTTTTTTTAGGGTACTGTAATTTTCACTGTACAAGTCTTTTATATCCTTTGTTAAATTTATTCCTAAGTATTTCAATTGTTTTTTGGATGTTATTGTGAAGGGTGTGCTTTCTCTAATTTCTCTGTCTGTGAGTTTGCTGTTTGTGTGTAGGAATGCTATTGATTTTTGAATGTTAACTTTGTATCATGCTATACTACTGAATTTGCATGTTAAATCTACAAGTGTTTTGGTAGAGGTTTTGGGGTCTTCTATGTAGAGTATCATGTCTTATGCAAATAATGATAGTTTAACTTCTTCCTTTCCTATCTTTATGCCTTTTATTTTTTCTCTAGTTTAATTGCACTGGCCAATATTTCTTAAACTATATTAAATGGAAGTAATGATAATGGACATCTTTGTCTTGTTCCTGATTTTAGAGTGAAAGCTTTCAGTCTTTTGACTATTTAATATGATATTAATTGTCCCATTATCATAGATAGCTTTTATAAGAATGAGGTGAGGACTATTTCAATTTTCTATAGAAGTGGTTTTTTTTTTTAATCCTGAATGGGTGTTGGACTTTGTCAAATGCTTTTTCTGCATCTATTGAGATGATTATTTGCTTCACTCTGATGTCCAATATCTTATTAAGGATTTTTGCATCAATGTTCATTAGGGAGATTGGACCGTAGTTTTCTTTCTTATTTGGGTTCTTCTCTGGTTTTGGAATCAGGGTAATACTTGCTCCCAAGAATGACTTTGGAAGTTCTGCTTCCCTTTCAATTTCTATAAAGAGTTTCAGCATTATTTGCATTAGTTCATCTCTAAATTTCTTGTAGAATTCATCAGTGACTCTGTAATGGCTTGGGTTTCTCTTTGTTTAAAATAAATTTCTTTGTAATAAAGCTCTTTGTCATATTTTCAATTTCATTGGCTGATATAAGTTACTTAGAATTTTTATATCTTCTTTATTTAGTTTTATTCAATTGTGTCCAGGAATTTTTCCATTTCTTCTGTTTTCCATCTTATTAGAGTATATATTCTCATAGTAGGATTTCTTTGGGATCTGTTGTGATTTCTCCTTTTTGCTTAAATTTGTGGTTTTTCTTTCCTCTTTTTGAAAACATTGGCTACTGGTTTATCTTCTTTATTTATTTTTTCAAAGAATCAACTTTTTGATTCATTGATTATATTGTTTTCTTAGTGTCTATTACATTAAGTTATGCTCATCTTTATAATTTCCTCCTTTATACAAGCTTTGGGTTAGATTAGTTCTTCTTTTCCTAGAAGTTTGAAGTTTAACAATAGGTTATTTATTTGAGCTTGTTCTGTTTTCCTGATGTGTGAGTTCATCACTGTGTATTTTCCTCTTAGGATTGCTTTCATCACATCCTATAAGTTTCAATATTTTGTATCAGTGTTATTAATTGCATATATTATTTAACTTCATCTTTAATTTCCTCTGTGATCCATTGGTTGTTCATAAGGTGCTGTTTAACTTCCACGTCTTAATGTAGTTTTGTGGTTTCCTATGTCATTGACTTCCAGTTCACTGCACTGTGGTCAGATAGTATACATGGGATGATTTCAATCTTCTACATTTACTTAAACATGTTTTGTCAGCTAATATATGATCTATTCTGGAGAATGTCCAGTGTGAAGCTGAGAAGAATGTATATTCTGATGTTTTGGAGTGGAAATGTCTGCAGACATCTACCAAATCCATTTCTTCATATGTTTGGTTTAATTCTAACATTTCTTTGTTGATTTTTTGTCTAGTTGATCTATCCATTTGGTAGGGTCCCCCAGTACAATTGTATTAGTGCTTATTTGGTTTTTCAAGGCAGCTAATATTTGTTTTATGTAGTTGGATGCACCAGTGTCTGGTGCATAAATATTTATGTTTGTTATCTCATTTTGGAATTTTCCCTTAATGAGTATGTAGTGACCTTCTTTGTTCCTTTTGATCAGTTTTGGCTTAAAGTTTGCATTGTCTGCAAACAGAATAGCTATCCCTGCTTTTTTCTGAGTTGCTATTGCATGGAGTATTGTTTTCCATCTTTTGACTTTTAGTGTATGAATTTCTTTTTGGGTTAAAAGTGTTTCTTGAATGTAGCATGATGTTGGAGCTTCCTTCTTAAATCCATTCTCCTGGTCTGTTTCTTTTGATTGATGAGTTGAGATCATTTACATTGATGATTTACCTTGATAATTGATATGTATTGGCTTTTCTTTTTCATGCTGTTTCTATGTTGTTTGTTTCCTGTCTTTCTGCTCTGTTTTAATTGCTTGCCCTTCCTAGTGGCTTCTTTCTATTAGTATTCCTGTATTTGTGGTCTTTGTTATTTCTTCCTAATATGTCTCTTAAAGCATTCTGTCAAGCTGGTTTGGTGGCCATAAATTTCATCAGTTGTTCCTTGTCATGGAAGTATTTTATTTCCCCATCGATTTTGAAAGATAGTTTTGCACAGTACATCAATCTGGGTTGAAGGTTGTTTTCCTTTAGG
This sequence comes from Hydrochoerus hydrochaeris, assembly GCA_004027455.1. Classification (NCBI taxonomy): domain Eukaryota; kingdom Metazoa; phylum Chordata; class Mammalia; order Rodentia; family Hydrochaeridae; genus Hydrochoerus; species Hydrochoerus hydrochaeris. The sequence goes on along the minus strand of PVLA01010990.1, from coordinate 7,377 downwards.
GCTTGAAATTCTTCAGGTCCTTCTTGATTTTAGGGTTTGTGTTGAGAAGTCTGCTGTGATTCTGATAGGTTTACCTTTATAGATGATACATTTCTTTTTCTCTAGTTTTTAACATTTTTTGTACTGAATTTCTGGAATCTTGATTATTACATGCCTTGGTGCAGATTTATTTTGGTTATGGCTATTTGGAGTTCTATATGATTAATTAATTTGTATGTCAAATTCTTTATCCATGTTTGGGAAATTTTCTGCCATTATTTCTGTGAGAAGGCTTTTAATGGTTGCTGTGTCATCTCCAACTTTCTCACTGATTCCAATCAATCTTATATTGTTCTTCTTTGCAACAACCTATAGCTGTTGAGTTGATTTTTCACAATCTCTTGATATTTTTAAGATCTCTCAAGATCCACCTCTGCTTGCCTGCTGCTGCCATCAGAAAGCTTGCTTCCTGTGGCAGCCAGCAGGAATAGGGACACACAGCCAGATAAGCACCTGCAGGTCACTACTGGAGGCCCTTGGCTCCTTCAGTCAGCCATTACCCATTGGGAAAATCAGACAAATGCACCCCTGTGTGCCTGCCATCATTCTAGGTGTCCCAGTGTAGACAAACAGGCTGAGAGAAGCAGCCCCAACACCATGCATCATGGGCTATTGAGGAAGGCCCAATGTAGCTGCACAAGTCTGGAGAAGACCACCCCATGCCCTGATACTTTTCTGTAAACCTGGGGTAAGAGGAACCCATGTGCCTGTCCCATTTCCCTATGCTGAGGAGGGACAGCCAATATGGGAAGTGCCTGGGACCACACAACCAGTTTGTTGGTAGGAACCCAGGAGAATGTCAAAATGAAGGAACAAAAGGCAATCTCAGACCTCCAGCCCACACAGAGCAAGTCAGTGAGATACAGTCATGGAAGAAAAAGGAAGTCGCATACCTGAAATCTCTGAGAGTATTGCAACTGAAGGAAACGACTTCATGAAACTATAAAATTAATCAAATCAGAAATAATGTCTCAGATAAAAGAAGAAATCACAAACATAATGAAAGAATTTCTCAGCATATCTAAAGAAAACATAGATTAAAAAAAGAGGAGCATAAGAAAATGATGGAAACCTTGAATGAACAATATTGAAAGGAATTATAACGCATGAAGCAGATTCAGAGAGAGATCCAGGAAATTAAAAAGTCAATTGAAAGCTGGAAAAACCACTTGAAAGAGACTGAAGATAGACTTTCAAACCTTGAAGACAAGATTGCATCTAGTGATTGTGAAAGGAAAGACCTCTTAAAACTAAGAAGGAACCAGGAAATAATTCAATAGCTATAAGACAATACAAAGAAACATAATTTAAGAGTTATAAGTATTAATGTAGACACAGGGGTCAACACAAATGAAATAAAAAGGTTCTTCACAGAAGTAATAGCAGAAAACTTCCCAAACATGGGAAAAGGATCTGGCATGCAGATAAGTGAGGCATGAAGAACTCCAACTAACCATAAACAAAGTAAGTTTACACCCAGACATATAGTAATCAAGATCCCAGAAATTCACCACAAGAACACAATATTAAAAGCTGTTAGGGAAGAGCAACAGATCACCTATAAAGGAAAACCAATCAAAATCATAGCAGACTTGTCAACACAAAACATCAAGTCAAGAAGGGTTTAGAGTGAAGTGTTTCAAACTTTGAAAGAAAACAACTTCCAACCCAGACTGATGTACTTTGCAAAACTGTCTTTCAAAATTGATAGAAAAATAAGGTACTTCCATGATAAAGAACAACTGAAGGAATTCATGACCATCAAACCAACCCTACAAAGAGTGCTGAAGGATATTCTAGAGAGAGAGAAAGATGACCATGGTTCCAGGAACAGCAGCAGAGGAGGATCACCAACCAGGACAGGCAGTTGAGTGAAGGGGGAAAGTGGAGGGCCAACAGCAGAAGGACAGCATGGCAGAGACAAACCAATGTATGCTGGTTGTAACCATTAATGTAGATGGCCTCAGTTCATCAATAAAAAGAAACACAGGGAGAGTAGATCATGAAACAAGATCCATCAATATACTGTATATAAGAAATACATTTGACTTGAAAGGGAATTCATAGACTGAAAATCAAAGGAAAGAAAACAACTGTTCCACGTGATAGGAGACCAGAACAAAGCAAGAGTAACTTGCCCATACACTGCAGAAAGGATAAGAAAGACATGATATTTTCATACAATGGAAAGCTACCCAGCTATAAAGTAGGATAATCCTGAGACTTTTGTAGGTAAATGGATGTGACTGGAGATCATGTTCATGGGTGAAATTGTTTGAACTCATACAGGTGAACCCTAGCATAAAAAATAGTGGAATCTAAAAAACACAATAGATATTATAAAAATGATAGGGGAGGAAACACTTGGGAGGGGAAAGTGGTAACCACTGTTAATTTATTGTCTTCTCTTGAACTCCTGAACTTCACAATTTTGTTAAGTTTGGTTCTGTTCTGTCTTGTTTTGTTAGGTTTTACTTTATCTGATGGTATGGGAAGCTATTTTGAATATAATGAAATGTATTATGGTAGTCATGGTTGGTTTCCCATTATCTTGTTTTGAAGTCCTATAATGCTTTCTTTCTTTTGTTTAATTGGTTTTATTCTGTTTTGTTTTGTTTGATTTTATTGTGTGTGATGGTATGAACAACTGTTTTGAAGAAAAAGAGACATTATGGTAACCACTGGTGATTTCCTACCATCTTATTTTGAAATCCTATAATACTTTTATTCTTTTATTTTGATTGGTTTAATCTATTGTGTTTTATTTGATTTTGTTATGTGTGATAGTATGGATGACTGTTTTGAAGAAAAAGAGACATTACAGTAACCATTGTTCATTTCCTGTTATCTGGTTTTGAAGTACTACAATGCTTTCATTCTTTTGTTTTGATTCACTTTAGTCTGTTTTCTGTTATTTGATTTTATTATGTGTGAAGTTATGGATAGCTATTTTGAAGAAAACAAGAAACATTATGGTCACCATTGTTGATTGCCTATTGTCTTGTTTTGAAGTCTATAAAGATTTCATTCTTTTGTTTTGATTGGTTTTAGACTTTTTTGTGATTTTATTGTGCGTGAAGATATGAACAACTATTTTGAAGAAAACAAGACATTATGGTAGCGACTGTTGATTTCCTGTTGTCTTGTTTTGAAGTCCTGTGTTGCTTGCATTCTTCTGTTCTAATTTGCTTTGTTCTGTTTTATTCTGTTTTGTTTTATCTCTTTAAAATTTAAAAAAAAAATTAAAAAAGAAAGATCCTTCTTTTCATGGTCACTAGTTGCATTCCTGTCTTCTAGATCTGATATTCTATCTTTGCCTTCATTCAGTCTGCTACATACACTTTCCATGGAGTTTCTAATCTCCTCAATTTCCATTTGGATCTGTTTCATTAATTTGATTTCTTGTTTATGTTTGGCATTCATGATTTCCATTATCTTCTCAATATCCTCCCTTTGCTTATCTGTGTCTGCATTGATCTCTTTTATTTTGATAGTTTTTTCTTTTGGCACTTTAGAGATGATTTTTTCTATGGCCTCTTCCATTTGTTTTTTTCACTTCTGATGCTATCTTTTCAGAAAGTTCCACTTTTTGGCTTCAAATTTCTTCTATTTCTTTGTGCTTTGGACTTGTCCAGCATGGGCTGGGTGTTTGAGATTGCATTTTACTTTTCTGTTGTCATTTTTCTATTTTCTGTTTTATTCTGTTTTCTTTGTTGGTGCTTCTGATGTCAGATAGCCTTACCACCAATGTTAGGGGTTTCCTAGGAGGTGACAGTTCCCCAAGATGTCTTCTCTAGCTGGCCCTACCTTTCTGGGTCAAGAGGGGGGTGCAGAGTGTGGACCAACACTGCTCTTACCAGTACCATCCATCACTGATCACAAGCAGTGGAAAAGGCACTAAGCATGGACTTACACTCCCCAGACTGGCACTGCTGTCCCAGAGTGAAGGAGGAGGTGCGGAACAGGGACCTACATTCTGCTCACCACATTCAAAGGTCCTTGATTTAGAGCAGCCTGTCTTTGCAAGGTGTCACTTCCAAATGGACACTTCAGCCCTGCCTTGATGAAATACAGAACTGCTGTATGAAAGAGCAAATCACTGACATACTCAACAGTGTGGATGAATCTTTCAGATAGTATATTGAGTTTAAAAAGACAGAATCAAAAGAGTACATACTGTCTGATATCCTTTGTATCATTTATCAAAAACTAACTTATGATGTTGGAAGTAAGAATAGTCTTTCTTTCTGGCAGAGATTGCTGGGCATTGTCTTGGAGCTTTCTGTGTTGGTGGAACTGTTTTGCATCTTGAGTGGGGTGTTGGTTACATGGAGACACAGATGCAAGAATTTATTAAACCTTACACATAAGATTCATGTACTTTACATACTCACTTTTTAAAAACATGGTACTGGGGATTGAACCCAGGGCCTTCATGCTGAGCTACAGCCTTATTCTATTTATTTATTTAGTTAGTTAGTTAGTTACTTAGTTAGAGACTGGTCTCTCTAAGTTGCTACATTGCCCAGGCTGAATTTGAATTTGTAACCCTTCTTCGGCCTCCCAGAGTGCTAAGATTACAGGTGTACATCATGTCGTCTGGCACACATTCACTTTCTGTTTTTGTATTTTATACCTCAATTTTAAAAAATCAAGTAGCATTTATAATTGAAACAGAAATAAAGGTAGTATGCAACCTTTTTAAAGGTATCTTACGCAGTTCTTCCTTTGGGATGCCTGGGTTTTGACCTTCTTGGCCATCTTTTTTTTTTTTTTAATTTTATTTTACAGAGAATAAAACAAAAGAGGACAGAACAAAGCAGATCAGAACAGAACAATACAAGCAACACAGCACTTCACAACAAGACAACTGGATATCAACAGTAGCTACCATAAGGTCTCTTTCTTTGAAATAGTTGAGCATAGTGTCACACACAATAATATGAAATATAACAAAATAGAATAAAAGCATTCAAGAAAATGAAACTATTACAAAGCATTCTGAACCAAATAACAGAAAATGAACAATGGCTACTATAATATCTCATTTTCCATAAAAAAATTGTTTATATTATCATACATATTAAAATCCAGTAAGACACAACATGATAGAACCAATGGTAATAGAAGAACAAATGAATGTTAGGACTTCAAGCAAGATGATATCAATCAGCAATGGCTGCCATATTCTTCTTAGCCATCTTTAAGGGTCAAAGCCTCAGGGCATGAACACTATGCAGGTTCCACTTTGCAGCTGATGAGGTATTTGAATTTGTCTGTTCTGACTTTTATTTTGAGGGTAGGGAAGCTGAGGACTTTCTGCTCAACTTTGCCCTTTGCATCTGTGGCAGCCTCTTCTCTCTGACCTTCCTGGAGAAATCTCCATTTCTGGAGCATTTTACAAAACATAAACATGACCAGGCCCCTTTCCTTTACTTCTGAACCTTCTGGAGCAGGTGTCCCTCTGCTTTCCACACTGGAAGCATTTGATATCACTCTTCTTAGCTATTTTCCAGTACCCTGGTACTTCCCTTGCCCTATCTCCCAACACTTTCTGTGTGTGAATGATTTAGCAGAACTCAGTAACTGGATACTTAAAGGGACATGCTTCTTTTAAAACAAGACACATTTTCTGAACAAAATAAACTTTTAAACACCATTAAATGACTCTTATACATCCATGTTCCAAAGAGGACTGTGCCAGGTAACGATCTGTCAGCAATGGGTATGGACAAGGGTCAGGGAACCATTTTATTCATGTTATCAAGCCACTTTCTTCACTGAGAACATGGAGAAGTAATAGTAAGCAATAGGGTGACTGTAGAAATCATGGCAGTAGATCCAAATACCTAAAACAATTCCAAAAAATGTTGCACACTTGTGGGAGAATTCTGATCAGAATCATGCTGTTCACTGAGCAGAGGTAGAATAAATCCATAAAAACCAACAGCAGGAAAGGTCTCCTGTACAAATAATTCACTTCACTTGAGAAGGACGAGACCCAGACCAAGAATGATCTCCTATTGTTCACAGGCAATGAGCTCCTATTGCCATCAAAGTGGAGAGAATGATTTACATTTTTTAAAAGATCGAGCTGAATTAATTATTAAAGACACAGGTTATGAGTAGACAGGCTAATATCAGAGTCCTAAATTATTTACATTTCACTGCTCTGGGTCAGTGGGTGTCTGATGCGCCTCCTCTGTAGGGGGATTCTGCAGGATATCCTTGGCCCAGAATATTTTCTGAGAGTGCATCTCCCCAAGATGATCTTGAAGGAGCTTACTCATTGAAAGCAATCAATGAAAGTAATCAACATCTTATCACCAGGGTTCTATTCTGGAAATATCTTCTTTTATAGTACAGAAAGTACTTTAAGAGGTATGAGTGAGAAGAAGAGAGGTTTCCAAGGAATATTCTACTTCTGCATGTACAGTCAGCACTCTACCATTGCTGACAGTCTTGATGCAAGCCTTTGGAAGGTCTCCCATCCAATGCACCTCCTTGCTTCCTCTACTTTTTTCGTCTCTTAGTGCCCTGGGTTCCAAATGATCCAACTTTGCTCATGCAGTGCAGGATTGTGTTCATGAGAGCTGAGCCACTATTGTATCATGTCTGTGCATCTCCTGGGTTGATGTATGTGAAGAGGAGGGGACTGAGATATTTCTAGGGCACCAAGCTATGCACATGTGAGAACACATATGTGCACATATTTGTAAACAACTATGAAGACAATTTTGAAGCAAGAAAAACCTCACTGACTAATCTGAGACTTCTTCATCTTTACTTATAAACAATAAAACCTCATCTTTATTCATAAAAAACAAACAAACAAAAGTCTTATGTCAAATTGATTGTAGTGCATGTCTCGACCTCCCTGGACTGCCTGTTTGAGTTATTCTTCTGTATTTGAGTATTTCACCTAGGAAGGGTGAAAGACTGGGGGCCCAACAAAGATCCAGTTTCTACAAAATTCCAGTTCATCTACTATTTTCTCTGTCAAAATAGTCCCAAGACTGCAGAGTTTAGGCCGTAAGAAAGGAGTGATTCGAGGTGGAGGCAGGGTGGTGGGAGTGGGTGGGGTGGAGAGCAGGAAGGCCTCACTGGCTTTCTCTTTGACAGCTGTATCCTGATACACAGGTTTCTACTCAAGGGCTCTCTATGCCAAATGCTTACGTTAGAAGGTGTCCCTTAGCCGGGCATAGTGACGCACTCCTTAATCCTAGTACTCAGGAGGCTGAGGCAGAAGGACTGTTGTAAGTCTAAGAGCAGCCTTGGTTACAAAGTGAACCCAAGGCCAGCCTGAACTGCATAGGGAGACCCTGTCTCAAAAGTCCA